>JAMKCH010066657.1:0-23451 GCA_023653785.1 Ophioderma brevispina
TCGTGATTGTGATTTGTTGTCATGTGCAGGATTAGATTTCACTATTGATCGCCTTATTCCAAGTGTCCCAGCATCATCATTTAGTACTGCAAGATTTCATGGTTTAGTGCGTGGTTGATGTTGTTGTAACAGTTGCTACAGAGTGGATATATATTATACTGTACATTTAAATTTGATTACTCACCATAACTTCCATTACCCTCATGATACTGTTATGATGGAAGTTACCGGCCTAAATGTTGTAAAACGAGAGCAAATGATGTGTCATTAAAAAGGAATATACTCAATTTATATACCTCCTATATAGATCCCGGTCATCTGAATTGGTTAAATTAAAAGTGGAGGCATAAATTCAAATAGCTTCAAGAATTAAACAAAAATAACTATGCCCTGGGGAGAGCGGGCATCTCATTCATCATGACCTATACCCTGGAAACCTCTTCCCAACATAGCGAGATTGTTGTACGGACTATATATCCATCCGTATGATGATGTGTACATAGTGATGATGGTGTGTTTGTGTAATGAAGAGATCGCATTTTGCATTTTGACGGGAGATGCCGAACCAGCCTGGAGTTTGGCCGAATGACAGACGGAGTAAACAAAAATGTAGTTGCAAGTCTGATGCAGGCTTGGCAAGGAATGGCTTGAATCGCAGGACCTGTATTCATGCTTATGAGCTTTGTAGAAGATTGAACGGAAATCAGAAGTGCCAGCTCAATAGGGCTAATACCAAAACGGCAGGTAAAATACACCTGAAGATATTCGAGGATTATAATTTGACACGGATGACGGCCATCTGCAGGCCGTTTGTTAAAGTTGCTGAATTCGGAACTGCAAGGTAAATTGTACGCATCTTGCCGAATGGCAAGAAGTCGATTTACGGTGATCCGTTTTTGGACTCCAACCATCACTCCTTGAACACAAGGAAGGTTGATTGCTAATTATTGACAAGTTTTGGACCCAAAGTTACACAAAATTGTTATAAAACCAGCATGCATGCCATGGTCCTACAATACATGATATTATAGGCCTGGTTAGGCATCCTGGCTGTAGAAATAGAATGTCCTTTAAACCATATCAGTTGCAAGAATCTATATATTCGGTATATAAAAACAAATATTTGATGCTTTTTATTCGGAGATGGACTGAAAAACTATCGGCCTCGTGATCTTCGCAACCATACTGTGCCCTCGGCTTACGCCTCGGGGCATTAGTATGGTTCGAGATCACCTTGGGCCTATAGTTTCAACCAGCCCCTCATAGCAGTCAATATTTGAAAAATCTATTTATCCACGGGGCTGTATAGGGTCAAGCATGCACCTGTGTGGTTAAGTGTGATATGAAACCGTATCTTGGAATTACAAGCACATGCACTTGAAACTTGAGGATGCCGGCGAATAAGGATATTTTATCATATTGCGTATATTTTGTTTAATGTTCATGATGTCGTTGTTCTGAAAGTGAAATAAACCTCGTTTAAAGTTGACTGTGGATCTGAATCCAAAGCCAAATCTGAGGGCCTTTGGATTTACCGAGGATGGGATTGAGGATCTGTAAATACTGCATCTATAACCCAGAGATCTAGTAAATGCCCACGACAGAATCCGGAATATCTGATCGGACTGTATGCCTCTATATGGACAGATTTCATCGGTAATTGTGTATTTTCCCCCTGGATAATGCCAAGGATAAATAAGACCTGGTATAGTATGAAGGTGCGTGGTCTCGATTTTTCCTATTAGGCCAAAATATCTCGGCTTTACGCTCGTATACAGGTTTTTCAAATTCAAATTTTTGGTTTTTTAAAATTTCCCAGTTTTTTTTTTTGAGGAATTTTTTCATTTTTTTTGTGATCGTTGGGGCCAACTAAAAATGTCGCGGGAAAAAAGAGTTCCATATGTACTCCCTTAAAATTTTAAAGGAACATTTTTTTTATTATGCCATACACTCACTAAAACTACCTAAAGCCAAAATAAAAAAAAAATCATTATTTGTCACAAACATGAAAACATGGGTAGCGCATGCTTTTTATTTATTGGCTATAGAAAAGCAATGCTTATGACTTACTGTCGTGCACTACAGAACAATCAAAGCAGACTAACATTATCATCTTGCTACTAAAGACGGCCTCATTTCAGCTTAATTATTACTTCAGTGTGATCTATATATTGAAAGTATTTCAAATCAGGCAAAAACTCGGTTTCGAAAAAAATTGGGGCTGCTTTCTAGAAATGTCCTATTGTCTTTTTAAAATGAAAACAAATGAAATTTTTCATGTCGTATTATTTTCATATCAACACTGAATTCATGCATATACTTTACAACAAATTTTACAGTAGAAAACATACTATGATATGATATGATTGAAGCTTAGAGCAAATAAACAAGGGAAACCCAAATTTAAATACATTAAAGAAAACGCACAAAAGAATACAAAGAACCAGCAAGTTTTCGGTTAGAATTTGACAAATTAAACAATACTGAACAAAAGCTTCTGGCCTAAGTAAACGATAAACAAAAGTTGAAGGCTAAATGATAAATAGATTGACCATGCATGAAATTAAGACAAATAAGTCAATTTCAAAAATTAATCATCTCAAACACAAGAATTTATATAGTTGAAAATGTATGAAATACTCCAAGTCATACAAAAGAAAGGTACACATTCTGCGAAGTCATAACTTACAACTAGAAAAAATGAACACTACACACAAACTAAAAAGAACGAACCAAAAATTAACTCGTTATTTGGGTATTATATTGTTGATTTTCTCACGTATTTTTATTCAACTTAAATTTGTGGCCCAAAAAAGAAAAAAATAAAAAACTTAAAAATCTTTTTTAAAAATGTGCCCATATTGTAATACCGCTGCTTTGTATTGTTTTTTTTTTTTTCCTGCAAGTTTTGCGCGAATGTTGGAGATGTCCAATAACACGCGGCCATTCGTACAAAATACACAATCCGCGAAAGCATGTCGCTTTTCAAATTGCGTGTTATTGTTACTTTCGCTCCACTCGTGCAAAATAATGGAGTGAAAAAACCATAGGGTGACGTCACAGATTGGTGGTAATCCTACTAATCAGTCTCCGTAATGTTATCTGAGAACCAGAGAGCACAATTAATGCAACCGCAACGCCAACCAAAGATTCTAGAAAACTTGCCACGCGAAACAAAAGAATCTTGAAATGAATAATTTGTGCACTCTGTCTTCTGGTGACTTCAGACAACCTCTAGAAACATGGAGGATGATTCGTAAAATACAATGCTCTGAACAACAATGTATTATCAATATACAACAAATTTCTCAACCATGTCCATCAAGCATCATTACAGGTGGTTGACAAGTTATCCAATGTGTGAAATGCGTGCTTGAGGTGGCTTTCATTCTCCCAGTTTGCAACTGGACAACATTTCTTTAAAAAAAAGTAACCAAGAAAGAAGTTACACCTGAAAAAATAGGGGTAGTCTCTATGGAAAACTAGATTTTTCAAAACTTATTTTCATTAGTCGTTTTTTTTTTTTTCGAAAAAGTTTAATCATTATTGATAACACTGAGTTTACGATGAGTCAATGATTGACCGTTGAAAACCATGTTTCTCTCAAAAATAGGTCAATAAACTCATTTTCAAGTAAAAACCTCAGTTTAATAAAAAAACAGTTTACTAAAGATATATCATTTTAAAAAGCTTAGCAAATAGAAATTTCAAAATCTCGCACTACTCAAAAGGCAATTTAGTACCTTGTCATTCTCAGTTCTAAATGATCACTGACAAAACTCAATTAGATAAACTTGAGAACAGTAGGGTTTTATGAATGACAACTTTTTTCGCATATTTATAGCTTTTCTCTCGATAACTAATTTTTTCAATCTAAAAACAAGTTTGCACCTAAAACTAAATTTTCAGTGAAAACAAGCTTTCAGTTAAATACGCGAAGTTCCCGACAACAAATAATTAAAAATTAATTATACTAAAAAAAATAGTGTAACGAAGGTATAGGATTTAACCTGCCATACATTGTCATAACTAGAGACCGGGGGTTTACGGGGTGTTTGCCACGTAGAGACCCGCCCCCATCGAACAGTGGCGTGCCGGGGAGGGGGGTGGTAGGTGGAAGGGAATCGTTCCCCCTCTTGCCCCCCCCCCCCCGAAAATTGTGGATTTCTGCAGCATTGTCATACACATAAAACAAACATAGGCCTATACTATTATAACTATATCAACAAATTTTAATGTAGGCCTAATTGGCGGATTTTGGGCGCATAAGGTACCGGACGCATTGTGATGTATCAAAATTAGAAATACATTGTACGCACCGCACGGTGAAGGTACATTAAGTTTCCAACGCCCCCTCCTCCCCCCCCCCAGGTCTCAAAATTTGGGTCAACCATGTGAGCGTAGCGAGGCGGAAAATTTGGCGCCCCTGCTGCTTGCTCCACTGAAAATGTATGTGCCCCCTCTCCCCCTGGAAAAAGCTGTTTACGTACGCCACTGCCACTGAACCGTGGTCATTCCAAACCCTCAACACACACAAAAACACGTATGTGTTCTTGACATTTTACTGTTACTTACTTTCATTTGAACAGGAGTTGCGCTACTCGAAAACAAAGACTAATTACTGGACAAAATAGCTTGTAAACATTATCCACCTTTTAATTGACAGGGAATCACCGGCCGCCAGAATAGCTTTTTCAAAAACCCTCAGTGCTGTTGTTTGTGATCCATTATCCTTATTTACAATAAACGGGATGATTTTTAGTATTCTGCCACCGGGTGACATCCTTCAACATTCCGTTTTCCCATTAAAAACCACTCCATATGTGTTCAATAATTGTTTTTATAGCGTATAGTGTGTAAGTTATTCTGATAGCATGTTCTCCTTTTAATTTTAACACATATTCATAGTATGACTTTATATTTGAAACGGATGCCGCTAATGTATGACGGATAATTTAACTGAACTGACCCATAGTAACTTAAACCAACCCCACCCCCATCCCCCACCCCCAGGGCCACAGCGCGTATCAGCGGGCCTCCGGCAGAACATTCATATTTTGCCAGGTTCTATTTTTCTCTGATTTTCCCGTGTTCAGATAGTGTACCACCACGCGTGAGTTTCGTTCTTTGAACAAAACCTTATGGGCTGACCGTCTATCAGCTACTGCTAGTAGCAATTTTGATGGGAAGCTGGTTACATTCCTGTGTTCAATTTATCGATGTACATTTCAACTTACCTATATCCATGGAAACCCCAGACCATACTTGAACCGAGAATAACGGCCCCTCGTTGAGTTTTTTTATCTGAACTTATTCAGCTTACTGCACGCAGAGTCCATACATTCACAGTCACCATCACCCACATTATTTTTGTTGATAGTTTGGCATTGCATACCCGCCGTTGATCTCACATCTTACCAATCCTTCACAAGACCTTGGACAAGGGGGTGAATCCCATTCAAAACCAGTCGGTCGTGCTGGCGCCTGACATTTGGAATATTGCACGGAATATTATTCGTTTGGGTGCTGGTTTATACACCAATAATGTCAATTCGATACAAACAATCCTCAAAAATATCAGTTGTTGGAGGTTGGGTGATATTGGGTGGTTAAATTTTGTCCTACCCATGGCCACACAACGAATGAAATGAACGTCAGTCGTCTGATTTAAATAAACCGCCTCAATGAATACATATTTTCACCTAAGCGAGCATTGCAGTATGAGAAAAGAGTATCTGAGCACAATGATCCAGTGCACTTATTATGAACATGGCCACCTCTAAACATACAGCAATTGTATCACTACCGATTAGTGTATATGCAAAGCGGACACCCACAGTATGTGGGGAGAAGACGGAGGCAGCCAGTGATTCTATTGTGGTAATCATGTTTTCTTTGTGGCGTCAAAACATGCGAGACGATGATTTCTAAAGATTACGTACGTTTTGCCTCTCTATATATAGATGAACCTCTTGATTGGACCGGTTACAATAATTACAAATACCGAATTGCAATTCTCTTTCCGGCTGCTGCATGTGATCAGTGAAAAAAGGGTTACCCGGCTAACATTGTTACGAAATTTCTTTGTACAAAAGAGAAATTTGGAATCAAAAAGGAAAATAAATCCAGTATATTGGACATGAATCAAACTGAGCTTAAGCAGGCAAAATAGTCCTCAATACTTCTTAAAAAGGGCAAAAAAATGCCAAACCAGAAGATGAATAATTGCCTCAGGCAGGCACTTAAAAACTCACAATAACCTAAAAATCGACTAAAAACAGAAAAAGCAACATTTGCTCAACATAAGGAAAGGATGTACCACAAGAAACTTTTATGTATATATATGTATATTCTTTCCCCGTCGTCCAGATAATCCCGACTCAGCCTTAAATTTACCCTGTCTACCTGAGCCATGTTTTTGTAACAAATGCACTGGGGGAGGGGGGTGGTTACCAACCCCCTGTGATTTTGTTACTGAACATCCGAATCCTATAAATTGGTACCACGTAAAAGCGTTTCCATGATATCAAAATAAGAGTATCAACATCCCAATGCGTCACTATGACGTCGTAAGTTGAGGAAAATGATGCCACGGAAAGTATAGGCCGAGCTACAGCCTTGAATTTTAAGTCGTCAGCTTTTACCATATCCACGGATTCCATTTAATTGCACGGGCGGCCAACTAGGAAAATGATTCCCCAACATGATGATAAGGGTATGGCCATGTTTATGTCCAAATAAAGTGGTATCTTTAAAGGTGGTTAAAGCAAGTGATAATGGTAAGTTTTGTTCTACAAATATAACAATAGTTGGGTTGGTCATTTGGAGCAATCCGTGACCGTGGAGAGCAGGACATCATTTTCTCAGGGGGGATTTGTTATTCTATGAAGGTTAATGGACAAATTTAGCGGGGGCGCCCCTCCTGAAAGTGTTGGGCGGAATCCAGAGGGGGGAGGAAATTCATAATCATCAAATTAGTTTCGACTCATGTATGTCATCACCAACCCAAATATGAATGCTTTCCGCCCCTCTTGTAGACTTGACACAAACCACATCATGTCTAATTGCATTTCCGGGGACCTTTAAACCTCAAATGGTTGTCACCGATGTAGGTTCCTTCATATGGTATGAGTCATTCAACTCCTTCAGAAAAGGAGTGTTGGACATAGAAAAACGTTAAAAAGGCATCGATGGTAAAATGGGACTTTTGGTGGGGTTCAATAGCGTCACATTGATTCTGACGGTCAATAAATAGACCATTTTTCTCCTGACACTGATTTTGCTTCGCTGAACGACGTTCATTTTAATGTGAATCTGGATCAGATGCGCAAACACAGAATCTGATTCCAAACGCCTGTAGCTCGGTCTCTTACTAACCGATGTGAATGCTCTTTGCAGCAAAATTTAACATAATTGAACTAAGCTGTCAGATGATACCACATATGGTTACATATATATTACTTAAATTCAAAATTGGGGACACAATGAGGGTCCCATTTACTCACCCTGTATTGAGAACATTAAAATTTATATACATTATTTTTCTTTAAGATTAATTATACTGCTAATTAAAAGAACAAATATCATACAAACATGAAAGGACTACTAAAAGGGTTTTTGAATTATATATCAAAAAATTTGTAGTGAAAATAACATACTAAATTACTTTTTCTTGGTTCTTTTTGGTTTTAACAATGGCTTGTATTATAGCTTTGAATTATTAAATGAAGGACACGGCACATTTGAAAAATAGTGCGCCCTCAAGATTTTCAAAATCCATAGTTTTGCATGGGTAGCCTTTTATATACCAAAAGCCTCACCCGAAATGATAAGACCAAACAGCTTCCTTGGGTAAACAGAACCATTTTATTATTAACGTCGCCGGCGCGTTAAATTCAGCAGACGAAAATGGAGTTTAACACAAGAACACAACGCCGTATGCATGGTTCCCACGCTTGCACACTGTTTGATCGGTCTTATAACCTTTGTGGTTTAAAATCAGGGGAGTACAAGTCAAAAAATATTCATTGTAAATATTACACATTTGTTGATTAAAGTGATGGAGAAAAAAAAAAAAAAACTCCTTATAAAAGCTGGCCTACAAATTAACTGGGATGTCTTTATCCTCAGATCACTGTCCCTACTGTTTTGGGGGTATGTTATTGTTTTTAATTACCCTCAAATTTTGATTAAATATTATTTTCTCAATTTTATTGAGAAAAGATTTCTCACGGGAAAAAGCACTTGTTTACTATAAAAGAGAGAAGACAAAGGGCGGAAAAGGGGAATACCCCTAGTTTGTTTGCTAACTTGCACCGTTAGATTGCAAAATAAGGAAAGTGGGGAATTCCCCAAGAATGCTAACTTAGAAACTGATAAGCTTGTTTATGCTTTAACAGATCAAAAACATTGCAAGATCTGGGATTCCCCCACAAAGTTAATATATGAAGTGATGTAAGTTAGATTGTGAAATCTGATTGATGGTGTGCAAGATCATGTTTATGCATAAGGAGATGTAATGAATATGTTAGAAAGGGGAATCTATATGTGTAGTATTTAACTACTCACTGGAAGGACTCTCTGCTAGCATCACTAGTATAAACAAGTAGCTAGAAGAGAGCGAGTTTACTTTGCTTGGGAAGCAGCCGGGACAGGCCAGGATTTATATATTTTAATTCCATGTGAGCAGGTGCTGTAATTATTGACTGTATCTTTGAGCCAAAAGTGCTGGGAAATCAAAAAGGATTCCAAATTGTGGACAGATAGAAATCGTGGTGATATCTTGGACTGCTATACGGTGGATTATTATAGTTGAGGGATTAATTTTAACCGTCGTCTTGTAATGCTGGACAAGATTACCTTCAGGACTGAGAAGACTCTCATGGAATAAGACCTGAGGAATATGTATGAACTTCTGCGCTGTCATTTTGAGTCTTCGCTATGTGAGGACATGTTATCGTTGAACTGCAACGCTTCTGTGGACATTAAGGGACATACTTGTTACAATAAGTATACATTTGTAATCTTAAATATGAGTGTGATTTAGTAATATTGGTTTTGGACATACCAAATTTGAACCCAATCAAGAAAAGATCATTAAAACTGTTATTATATATAAAAAATTCAGATCATGTGTGCACAAGGCTCGTTATTTGTGTTGAAGGTATTTCTGACCTTAGACGTCTACGAGACGTTACATAACATTTATTTTGATTGTGTACATATATATCTGTTTTCAATGGCCTAGACTAGCATTGAGAGCAAATTGAAGAAGAAATTTCATATTTGTGTGAAAATGTGCCAGTGCCGCTTTACACGGATTGAGTATGGGTACTTGAAAGTATCAAGATTTACAACTTCACAATCAATTAATTACAGCAACCACGTGTAAAATGAGTAATTGTTTTGTTACTAAAGTTTTGTGTGTGTGGAGTTTACTTAAAATATCCTTAACGCCCCAGAGGAAAATCTGACGATCCCCACACAAAATAAAGAAGAAAAAAAGAAAAAAAGGGAGGGGTAGCGTTATCTTTCTGTTATATCTAGGGACAATTGCTTCCTAACCAAAGGCAGGGATCCGCTCGTGATTTTGTCAAACGTGCATTTAAATGAAGTTATAGGGACGTTAGTGATCATGTTTTGTTGTTAACATTTTTCACAAATTGATAAAAGGGTAGTTATTGTGACAATTTTAAGCCTTATTATTTAGCCCTACCTATTTTGGTACTATAAAAAATAAATTGAATTGAGTATTTAATAACGATTAATAGTTTGAGTCACAATTACTATATATACTGATTGTTTCTGAGTGTTTTTGGGGGGGCCGGGGGGGGGGGTTGTCTCCTGCACTGAGGAAGTCGAATGTAAATTTCCCAATTTGAAATTAATTTTTCTAATTTTATACTTACCGACACTTCTAACCAAACTATAGGCCCATATTCCGGACGAGGACCTATATTACCGCCCAAGATTACAATAAGATTTTCGCGCTTCCATAGACGCGCCCAACCCTATCGTAACATCCCTGATTCCCCAGTTATTTCCTACAAAGCCCCTCAATGTGAGGCATAGCAATAACGGTGGGGATGGAGGGCGGGATTCTCAAGTCGGTAAGTATAAAAGATTAGGAAAAACACGTAATTTCAAAAATTGGAAATTTTCATTTCCACACTTTTTATACTTACCGACTTTTAAAATCTATAGGCATAGAATTCACAGCCTATTGGAGGTGGGGGTATGTCTCACTAAAGCATTAGACAACACCGCAACCCCTCAAAATAATGATGTAATCAAAATTCACACAATGCTAATGCCTCCAAAAACAAAAGTATACACTCACCAGGATTAATGCTTACAGGCCATTCATAATCGTTGTCATAAATTGCAGAGATTTAAGTCTCTAGACATTAATTTTACAAAATATGACCTTTCAGGATTCTTGGCTAACAATATGTTTCTTATAAAACATAGCAAGTACCTACTATTTAAAATCCCGCTCAAAAGAAGTAAAGACAATCAACTGATTCCACCTTCTCCCACGCAGTTTCCCAGGAGAGACCTGAAAAATAGTCCTATCCTTTGCAATATCCACTGAGATAGTTAAAAAATGACAGTTGGGATATGGGAGCTCAAAAAGACTTGCAATATGAATTATAAAACGAGTGCAAAGGTGCAACAAATGCTACTGTTACCCTCGAATGTAATGTGTTACTGAAACCTGGGTGATCTATTGAAGCAAGTACCTACAAGGGTACAGAAAATGATTCCTTAGGCCTGCATGGTCACAACATATGAGGCATGATTAAAAACACCCCCTTCTCAGGGTTTCTTTCAGCCATTCTTAGGACTCCGACGTTTTATTTGAGCCTAGCTACGAACTCTAGTAATTTGCCCTCCTTTCAATGACGTCTGCCCGCAGACAGGCCACGTTAAGATCACTTCGTTGGACTATTCGTCAACCAGAAATTACCGTCAAAAGGCTAGATTGTCCTTAACGACTAACGAAACTCAATACAAATGATTTCTATAACACATACAAATGTTAGATGCAAACTCTACTTGCAATTCAGTGCTTTAAATGGAGGCATCGATGGACATTCTAGGAATCGCTGTTGCTTTAGGTCTTTTGCCTGTTTCACAGGAATGTCCTCTGGTAAATGTTTGGAATTATAGATATTTCTGTTCCTATAAACCAGTCAGTGTACCAGTAAAAAATTGTAAAAAAAGATTACACGAAAAACTGTAGCTCTAAAGCAGATTTCAGTAATTAGAATAACATTTGTGTAGGCCCACAACTTCCGAAGGATCTAAAGATAAGACCTTTCTTCAGAAATTGTCAGAAAACGTTGAGGAATATTTTAATGTTATATCAATTGGTTTGAAAGCAGTTAATTCCCAACACCCCGCATCATTGCTCTTAAGAATCGCAAAGATTGAAAACCTTTGCAAAAATTTAAAAATTGGCTAAGATGACCTTGGTAATCGAAAAACAAATTCTTTGTTGGATGTCCTCTTTAGCTGGTACCACTTAGTGTTACCAGCTTTGAAGTAAGGAGTAGGACGTGTGGGCTTGTGGTTTGATGCTTAAGAGCCAGTAGTTTTACTTTCAATGTTATGTACAATTGTACATGATTTCAAAAGATCACATATGTGTTGAAAGGCTGAAGAGGGCCTGAGCTACATTGCCCCCACCGATATCTTGTCTGACGTTGCGAACATAAGAACTTGCCAGCTTGTGCATCTCTACGCAGCCAAAGTTGTACAATTTTTTGCAGGTGATATCCAGTCATGTGTAGGCTGCAAAATTTAAACCCTTGCACCAAGATTATTACTGCACGTTGTTGGTATTTTGGTGGGTCACATGGATGATAGTGTAGATTGCATTCAACATCAAAAAAACAGCAGAAGATTGACTTAAAGACAAGACTGTAGACTTGTTATATTTGTGAAAATAACCTCAGCAACTAAGGCTGGCTATCTTTAATCACTGGAGGGATTCTTCAAGCCTCTCTTTCCTTGCCCACTTAGTTCAAAGCTCAGTTTTAAATCTTGATAATATGTTAGTTGACAAACTTGCATTTGAAAATGGTCAATACTTGCGTGTCAAATTCCAAGATATCTATAAGAAAAAATGCTTTGTATTTGTTGGAAGCTTAACACAGCCCTCCTTATTGACTTTAGGATTTCTTTATTTTGTCCTTTGACCACTCATCTCCATTGCAAGAGTTATTGGCCCCAATTCTGCTGGCCCTTATTTACAGGACATGCTGGGGATGCTGCCCTATCATTAGAAGCCCATTTGATTCAATTGGATAGTTGATTTACAGCTAACGGTTTCACCAAGAACTTGTGACTAAACTCTTGAGTAGTAAGGATTAAGTCTTGAATGCTAGTGAAAAGCATGGATCATTTTTGTGATAATTTGCTGAGATAGTTTTACAGCGTAGATCGCCAGTGATTAATAAAATCTTAAGAATTTCAAAACTTCTATTACCAGGCTTGAAAAGCTTGGGGAGGAAATGACAATTTTTGTGTCGACTTTTATAATATTATGTGACAGTTAATTGGTTTACCGGGCCAGAAATCAGTAAGTCACAAACTCTTCAAGTATTTTCAACTCATGGCACCAGGTTTGGAAAAGTTGGCTGGATTTAACCGATTAATTCTATAAATTTCCATAATCGATCTATATTGTTTTTTTTGTTTAAGTAACCCAGAAAGCAGACTAAAACTCTTTAGGGTTTTTCAATTATTTCACCAGGCTTTTTAGAAAGCTTGCTGGATTGAACCAATAAATAATTAATTGATAATAGAAAGTTTCATTAAGAACCAGCCAGAAGAAATTTTTTTGAAAATGTTTCAATTCTTAAATTTCACCAGGCTTCAAAAGCTTGCTAGATAAACGATAAGTCATATTAATGGCTATGATCAGCTATTCTCAGGCCGTTCACCAAAGAACAAGCATACGGAACCAACCAATATTGTTTTGCCAGAATTCTGGCGAAGTTCACCCAAGCGCCAGTAAACTCTTAGAATTTGTAAATCATCAATTCCCAGGTTTTGAAAAGCTTGTTGCCCTTCCACCGTTGAATCATAAATTGCTACGACGGAGTCTACAAAGTTTGTCCAAGAACTACCCCAAGTATAGAGAAGGCTAAAATCTTGTTAGATTCATTTTTCAAGGCTTGAAAAGCTTGCTTGTTTAAACCACGACAGAGTCTACAAAGTTCGTCCAAAACTACTCCAAGGATAGAGCTAGAGTAGGCTCTAAAATTCTTTTAGATTCTTTTACAGGCTTAAAAGATGGCTTGTTTGAAACCAATAGATTATATTCATTGCTAGATAGATAGCCTATCAACAGCTAAGGCCTCCCTGTGAACCCAGTATATTGAAACAAGAAATCACGAATTGACTGTAGCTATCCGTTATGGCAAAGTTCTCCCAAGAAACAGCAGACTTAAAAATTCTTTTAGGATTTTTTAAACTCTTATTCATTTTATCAGGTTTGAAAAGCTGAATTGAAACCATAAATTATTGATAGATACTAGATAGTTGTATGCAGCAAAGTCACAAGAACCAGACAAGCAGTAGATTGACTGATAAAATCAAATTGCTAAGATAGTCTTCATGTACAAAAGACCTCCAAGACCAGTGACACTCTTCAGAATTGTCGAGAAGAGCCCGAGCCTAACGAGGACGACTAGAGAGAGGAAGTAGGAACGAAGGAGAGAGGCTGATCGGAAGGCGGCGCGAGGGCGCATTGACACAACTAGAATGCTGTAGTTACCCAAATGAATACCATGAATGAGACACACACACACAGCGTGAACGTATCACAACAACAAGAACCGCGCTAGTTATATTATTAAACCATGGAGTTATAGTAAATAATAACTTAAATTTTGTATTGATTTAGGTTGTCTATTAGTCATGTTCACACAACCCGTAGTCATTTTTTTTTAACTTTTTCACAGGTTAAAAAAAACTGCTTGGCTTTGACCCAGAAATCATATTTTATTAAAGGGTAGACAATCTACAGCAAAGTTCACCCAAAAAAAGTGGATGGCCACAAACTAAGAATAATAATGATAATTTATATAATAATTATAATAATAATATAATGAGATAATTTTATAAAGCGCACATATCCGCCAAAGAACGAAGGGCGCTCAAGCGCAAATTCAATTATAACTGAAAAATTTAAAATCCAAAAAAACCCTTATTAAAAAGATATATTACAGCATAAACAAGTTTTTTTTCAAAATTACACAAAACATATGAAATGAATAAATGCGCATCATTATTATTAATAGACACACAATAATATAATACATATAAACAACCTAAATGACAATCAGAAAATATATACATTACAATTTTTAAAAAGCATCGTTAAACAGATATGGTTTAAGTTTTTCTTCAAATTGCATCAGGGTATGGACGATTTGATGTGAAGAGGAAGCTTATTCCAGATACATGGTACCGCACATGAGAAAGGTCTATCCCCACAGGGAATGATAAGCTTTTGGAAACAAACCAGAGTAATTTATTAGAAGAGCGCAAAGTTCGGATGGATTGTAGGCCTTGTAGTAACAAATCATCAATATATGCTGGTGCAACACCATGTAAGGATTTAAAAACAAAAAAGCATCAATTGATATATAAATCCTGTAGTTCAAGGTAACCATGCAGGCAATTCACGTAAAATTGAGTTAAGAGTAATGTGATGTGAATTTTATAGAGAGGGGTAATAACACGAGCAGCTGATGTTTTGTACGCGCTGAAGACCGATTATTTGAGTTGGAGGGAGACCAATTAAAAGTGAATGGTCTGCACGACACACGCTTTGAGTCACAACAGAGGAAGTTTTTGGTCTGCAGCCATGAGCATTAAGATATTTCTGATTTTTCCGTGTTACGGATATGAATGATGACGGATGCGAACAATATGAGAAACATTGGGGATATATAAATATAAGCGACATAGGAAGAGTCCAAAAATTGTACCAAGATTACGAGCATGCGCTGTGGAGTAATAAGTTAATTATGATTCGCCCAATTTGGATATGAGAATTGAAAACCTTTGAACGTTGTTGATGAGATCCATTAATAAAACTCGGTTTTTGTCATCATGAGTTTAAGAAAAAAAGGGTTATCTTGCATCCAGCACGGACTCTGTAATACATGTTCAATACGTCAATGCCACTGATCAGCAAAATGCTTTTAGGTTTTTAAAAGAAAAATACTATTGCGTATTGCGTCAGCGCGGACAAATGTGAACTAAATCATGTGGCATGATTCATGAATAAGGACAACGTCGTGTGTAAACTGTAAACCACAATTGGCCCCAAGAAACTGAACCTTGTGGTAATGAAAAACTCATGATGACTGGATTTGACGGGACCTATTTATGCGGACATATTGTGGTCTATCATGTAAATAAGACCGACACGCCATTTTAAAGCGTTACCGTGGACACCCGTACGATATCTATGAAGGTCTTTGAGCAAGATATTATGGTCAAACTGTGCAAAGCTGCGCTAAGATCTACAGACTACAGCAGTAGTAGTGATCCAGTTCCCTCGTCCATGGCCCATTAAAATATCATTTGAACACGCCAAAAAGAGCGGATTCGATGCTATGCCTTGCCTGTATGCCAGATGAAACGTATCGGAACGACCATTCTGATGAGATATATTCAATCTTGAAGAGCAATCAATGCGATTATGGTCTTACCAAGAAATTCAAATTGGAGACTGGGCCTATAGTTCTTAATACTCATGCAGTCACAAACAGCTCTTTTTAGAGAGACGAATATAAGCTGGTTTAAGGCTTTCGGGTAGATAAAATACCTTGCTCAAAAGATTTATTGACAATACTGAGAGATACAAATGAGCTTCTTTAAAAAATTTAAGACATTTTTTTTTTATAGAAAAAGTTGGGTGCTGGTGGATCGAGTCACAGGAATTTTATACGGTGACAATGCAGTATATTCTATTAGATTTTGTAAAACTTTCCAGCACAGGACAGCTAAAAGCACAGGTAAACAGGTTCCCCAAAAACTCGGAGATACCTCTGTTAGTCTGAGATATATATGAAAACTTATGTGTGTGAATCACAGCTCTGGGTTTGGGAAGGAAATGGAAGGAAGGTGAAGGAGGATATGGGTAATATTACACTAGCGGAATATTAATCAATACTATTACTAAAAAAATTGAAGAGAACCGGGAACATTTGAGAAGAGATCTTCAGCTTAAACCAAATACCATCAGAAATCACTACTCAATTGGAATGTAGAGTATTTCTATTTTGTTGCAACAGATCCATTTACAACATAAAAAGTTTTCTGGTCACCAGAACACTGATTGACACAGCGAAGAGTGGTACTAAACGATTACAATCAATTTTTGCACGAGTTTATCAATACACTACAGTACAGCATCTGGTTTCACGTGATAACAATGCTATCAAAACTCGACGCCTTGTGTTTCTCAAGGTCTCTCCAGTTGCACTACCGGTTTTTTTGTCTAGCCAGTAGCGGAATGGCTTCATTTTAAACCAGGGACTATGAGGCCTTAGACGAATTGGTCCGAGAGCGCGTTGGCGCATGTTTATCCACCAGGCAACTGAGAGTGTTCTCATAGTGAATACACAAGCTAAAGATAAAAAAGGGCAGATGTATCAGTCTCAGCAAAAGCAACATGGACTAGTCCTTACAGAAAGCATCAATCATCATGTTTTAAGGGTTAAGAGTTGTTAGGTAACAAAGAAGGTTGGCTTCTGGATTGCAAGTCACACAAAATAGCATGGGGATCCGACAAACCAGGATGAACAAAGATGTTAAAAACAATGTTTGAGTTCTCACGAGATGAGTAAATTAGCCAAGTGCCCATGTATATGGGTGAATCAGAAAATGTTGAACAAGATTCATATGATGATAGCAATGACTTAAATTTATTAGCATTATGATAGTTAGAACATCCATATGTATTATTAAAGTCACCGGCAAAAATAATCTCAGAAGGATGCAACATATAGTCACTAAGTATTTTTTGATCTAGTATTAGCTTTTTTTTTCCAGGCTTGAGAAGTTGCTGGGTAACCAAGCTAATATTTGCTATGATTATCATTCTACAGTTTAAGTTCATGCAAGAAGCAGGATTATAGTAGACGAGGTATTTTCCAGGCTTAAAACAAGCTTACTGGATTAAAAGATGATAGCTACGTCTACAACTAAGGTTCACCCAGAGAACCTGTAGACTAAAACTTACCATATTTTCCGATTGAGTTTGGAATTATTAATGATGGCACTAAGTATTCCTGAATCATAGTATAATTACTTTTTTGCCGGTGGAGAAGCTTACTGGGTAACAAGCTATAAAGTTCATGCAAGAAGCAGTATTTATAGTAGGCTTAGTTTCCATATTTTCCAGGCTTAAAACAAGCTTACTGGATTATAAGGAATTAAATGATTCTATCAAATGCCCCTCATACTAGGAGCTTGAAAGCAGGACAAGTCTACAAAAAGGTTCACCCATGAGAAACTGTAGACTAAAACTTACCTAAAATATTTTGAGAGACTGATTTTCTCAGTTTGGGAATTATATGATTGCTATCAAAGGCCCCTCACACTGGGAGCTTGAAAGCAGGACAGTATTTGAATTTTACAGCTGGTAGCAATTCACGCTGGTAGCCTTCCTTGTCACTGTCAGCATTGACCGAACACCGGTAATTATCGTTATGTGTTGCCGCGCAAAAGACGGAAAAGGGTGCAAAATTTGGCAGTCACTGGCAGATGCATGATGCCACGTAAGGTGAAAAAATGCACTAAAAGGAACACAAGCGTGGAAAAAATCGGGCGAATACACTCGGCAATTCCTACGAAAAGGATTCTTCCCCAGAGGGTACCCTTTCAATAATTTCGTTGAGAATCAGGTCCTTTTGAAAAAATCATGTCCCTGAAGAAAGCGCACGCCTTTACCAGTACACTGGCCTTTACTCCAGGGACGCCGGAAATAAAGGGCGGAAATAAGACCAGATGTTACCGTGGGTTGGGCGCCGTATATGGAAGCGCGAAAAATCTTATTGTAATCTTGGGCGGTATATAGGTCCTAGTCGGGGAATATGCCTAGCCAGTGTTCCATGCTTATGGTGACTCAGAAATATGTTGAACAATGGATCATATGATGATAGCAATGACTTAACTTTATAGCATTATGATCTGTTAGAACATCCTATGTATATTAAAGTCACCGGCAAAAATAATCTCAGAAGGATGCAACATATAGTCATGAATGATTTTTGAATCAGTAATTAGCTTTTTTTTCCAGGCTTGAGAAGTTGCTGGGGAAACAAGATCATATTGCTATGGTTATACAGTCTACAGTTTAAGTTCATGCAAGAAGCAGTATTAGAGTAGACTGGTTATTTTCAGGCTTAAAACAAGCCTTACTGGATTTAACAGATAGCTAGCACGTATACAACTAAGGTTCACCCATGAGAACATGTAGACTAAAAACTTACCAGTATTTTCCGACGAGGTTTGGAATTATAATGATGGCAACAAGTATTCCTGAATCATTAGTATAATTAGCTTTTCCAGGCTTGAGAAGCTTACTGGCCGTACAAGCATAAAGTTCATGCAAGAAGCAGTATTATAGTAGGCTTAGTTTCATATTGCAGGATTAAAACAAGCCTACTGGATTAATGGAATTATAATGATTGCTATTCAAATGCCCCCTCTACAGGAGCCTTGAAAGCAGGACAAGTCTACAAAAGGTTCACCCATTAGAAACGGTAGACTAAAAACTTACCTAAAATTATTTTGAGAGACTGAGTTTTCAGTTTGGAATTATAATGATTTCTATCAAAGGCCCCCTCACACTGGGAGCTTGAAAGCAGGCCAGTATATGAATACAGCTGTGTCGCATTTCACGCTGGTAGCCTTCCTTGTCACTGTCCGAATTGACCGAACCCACCGGTAATTCGTGTTATTTTTGCCGCGCAAAAGACGGCAAATGTGACAAAATTGGAAGTCACTGGCAGTATTCAGTGATGCACGTACGTGTGAAAAAAACTTGCCCTAAAAGAAACACAGCGTGGGAAAAAATCGGGCGATTACATCGGCAATTTTTCCTACGAAAAGGATTCTTCCCCAGGGGTCCTTCAATAATTTCGTGAGGCATAAGGTCCTTTTTGAAAACTCAGGTCCGAAGAAAGCGCACGCCTTTACCAGACCACTGGCATTACTCCAGGGACGCCAGAAATTAACGGGGAGAATCAGAGATGTTACGATAGGGTTTGGCGCGTATATGGAGCGCGAAAACTTATTGTAATCTTGGGGGGTAAAGGTCCTAGTCCGGGAAATGCATATAGTACTTGTTAGAAGTCGGAAGTATAAAAGTGTAGGGAAATGTGTGTTTCTCATGTTGGCAAATCCGATATTGCCCATTCACCGCATTTGCAACTTCCAAGACTCACAGATGTGCCGTTCCGAACTACACAAATACAGAGACCGTCGACTGCAGAGCACAAGCCTGCCCCTCAAGTTGGAGGATGTTTGTCAACGCACTCCAGAAGGGCTACAACCGTTCCATGGATACGATCGGGGTGCTATCAGAACTTAATTACCAAAAACCTTTTAGCGCCACTGAAACTGAGAAATGTCACAAGACCAATCAGGTTAACACACTAAAGACAACAGAAAATGATTCCACCCAATTACAAATTTAAGCTGGCCTTTCGCACAACTCATGCGTACAGCCTTCTATGACGACGATGAGTGGCAACGGGTATTGAACATAGCACAGGACAAACATCACCACTGGCTTCCGCAGAAATGAAGGCTATGATCTTTATGGTAAACCAAAAGTACTATCCGAAGTGCAGGAAGAAGAGCATTTAAGTGTCCAAGGAGTTACCATGGCTTCTTCTATGGACTAAAAGGCGTTCTCAATATTGATGTTGTTGACTTCCGTTTTATTGAGGCATGTTGGGGATGCATGTAACGGAGAAACCCAGTATTGAGCTGTTTTGGACATCCATTTTTTAATTTAAAAACATGTCAATGAAAACTATTTAGGTACATTTCGTAGGCATTATTACCTGAAAAACTTCATCTCATTTAATCTTCTTAACAAGCCCCTTTGTATATTGGTTTTGTTTTAAAAAAAATAAAAAAAATAAAAAAAATAAAAAAGTAAACAAATTTATTTGTACGAAACTTTCACCTCAATTGATTTTCTTGCAATGATTTTTGTTGGTGTCTTATTTGGTGGCTATCTTTAAATCTGCCTTGGGACCATTTTTTTAAATTTTGGGGAAACATCATGATTGTTTAAAGTCACATGTAGCCTAAAATGTTGGCTCGTTGGGTGTGGCCATTGTGTGACCCAATGACACACATGCACTAATGTACCACTAATATCCAGCGAAAGTAATATTTACAGGCGAGTAAAAGCAAGCCTAATTACTCATCTTCAGAGAAAGAAGTATTAAGAATCGGTATCTATTACTGCAAAAAAATTTCAGCAAAAAATAGAATAAACCAGTAGACTTACAAAAAAGGACTTAAGGTTATTGTACCACTGTTGTTGCCTTCTTCAGTACACCACTCTGTGTGTATTATTTAATCGATGCACTTAACGATACCAATGCAGTGAGCCTGTCGCACTCCAGTGTTTTTTGTAAGTCTGCTGGTCTAAAGGCCTACACCACCAATTTCTTAATGGGAGTAGCTTTGAAGTGACATTAAGTAGCCGCCGGAGTACCCACCCGAATGGGTACCACATCGCCGGCCGCAAACAGTGGGGGTTAACCATACACCTAGGTACACACACGCAGTAGCTTAACCACTAGTCACACCATACGGGAGTACCTGAATGGGTACTCCCATGCAAATGAGCTTTGAGCATTTGTGTGATTATGTTAGTAATTTTAGCCATTATTAACATTTTGGTCCATAGTTATATGTTTTTACAACAAAATGTATTGGATAGGGGGTTTTGGTGATGTCAACTCAAATATAGATGTTAAAGCTTGAAAATGACCAGAAAGTCGTAAACAACATTGGAATGTATGGCGCACTCTTATGGTTCAATGGGTGCCTACTAGGCAGGGGAGGGGAGTACCAGTGAAGGTACTCCCGTGGAGTAGCTTAAGAGGTACTCCACTACTGGTGGCTAAATTGGGTACCTGTCAGTCCACCTAGCAGGCCAACTGCACAGAGTACACTATAGGATGGAGGGTACTGCTAAGTAAACATAGATGCTATCCATGCAGTGGTTCGTATACTTCACAAGTACTTAGTGTAGGTACGGCATCAATAGTGCAATCAAGGGGGTACTTTGGAGTCGAGGCTAAGGAGGAAACCATGGAGTAGCTAAGCTCTGGGTTACACCGTGAGTCGGAATATTGCTGTGTATTCTGCATTTATAGGGTTTTAAATGAGAATCTTATTTACAAGTTTGGAAGAAGGTGAAGATGTTTGAAGGGTGCCGAATCGGAATTTTTTGCGTCTTTGGAAAATAAGGGGATAAAATTAGCACAGCGGAAGTTTGAAAATCAAGTAAAATTGATTTACAATATACACCATGTATTGTCTGATTACACGCTACAACAAGGCGGTTATCGAACCGCAAAGGTCCCCCGCTCGTCGCCGGTAATTACAAGGAGGAAAAAAAAATAACTTAAAGATCACAGGAGGTGAACCAAGAGCACCTTGAAAAATTCTGGTATGAAATGTGACTACACCAACAAGTTCCTGACCCTAACCATGTTTAGTATTTTGACCTTGGAATGGCCCCACATGACCTTGAAAGACCTTCAAATTTTCCGCACTGAATGTTGACCACACCCGCAAAGTTTCATGACCAACAGCCGTTTGCAGTGATTTGGACCTCATGACCCAGTGACCCAGAAATGCCCTTGAAAAAATATTGGCATCAAATGTTGACTGCACCCACCAGGTTTCTTGGCCATACAAACCATGCATGTGATTTGACCTTGCATGACACCCGCATGGACCTTGAACATGACCATACAAATTTTCGGCATTGAATGTTACCGCACCCACCAAGTGTCATCACCCTCCACATGTTTAGATTTGACATTGAATGACCCCACGTGACCTTGAGATGACCTTCAAAATTTTGCCACCCCATGTTGAGCCACACCCACAAGTTTATCATCTTACCACAATGGGCAAGGTTTAAAAGCCAATTTTGAAAACATTGACCTTGACCCATGGCACAATGATCCATCTCCGAACTCATTCGCCACCTACTACTTTAAGTGCCCAAGCTAAAAAAAAACTTCGTTAGGGCCCAAGGGGAGGGGGTTCCTAGGGCCCAACCTCTATTAACCACTTTCCATGGGAGTTTGATCATGCCACAAAACACAAGTAATTGGGGTCACGTAAGAACCACATAACCGCAATAAAAATGAAAAATATGAACTTTGACCTATGACCTATGGCCAATTGAAATTGTCACTCTCGAAAAAGAGTGGTAGCACCATTCCATCCTCAGCAACTCCAATATAGGTTTTGAACCAAAATAATTCATTATATCACTTTAGGAATAACCAATTAAAATATAGCCAAATTTATCCATTGTATTGTTCTCAGAAACTCAAAATCACCTTTTTTCCCATTAGGACTACACAGTTAAGAGCACACTCATGAAAATTTTAAATTGCGGCTATCCACATATAACAGGTTATTTGATTTAAGTATTATTAATTATTATTTATTTGCCTCCTAAGGTATATATCTAAGCAAATAAATCCCAAGATTTAATTACTTTAATTTTTTAATTAGTAACATATCTTGATTTTTTCACTTCCGTTAGTGCCCAAGGGGGGGGGGGGTGCCTAGGGACCCAACCTAATTATTCTAATGAAGCCGTGGGCGGATTTAATTTTTTCTAGTATCAGGAGAAGCGTATTCATAAATCAGACAATTAGCAAAAAACTCCTTGAAAAATTTGATTGCGTAACCGAGAAATCGCAAAAAAATCAAATGTTGGGTACTATGGAACCCCCCTTGGGCACTTAAGTGTTAAGCGATCTATGGTGCAAATATGGGCACCCATACTTGCTTAGATCAAAAGATATCTCGTGGGACACACACACACACGCCTATCATTTCTATACATGTAGTCCCCCTTCGCCAACAAAAGTTGGCGGGGGACCAAAAAAAGTATAGTTTGTCTAGGTTCCATGCAGACCCATGTTACATTTTGGTCACTAATTCCGAAACCAAATGCCAAACAATAAGGCAAGACGAACAATTTGACACCAGTTTCAACAAAATCAACAATTCCGCAATTGCTTCACCTTTTGCTGCGTTTGCCCTACTTTGTCCTTGTCCTACAACATGTCCCAAGTGTGTTAAATTTGCATGACAACAGTTCATAGTGCCTGACTGTGATAATTTCTCAAACAATTATTGATG
>JAMKCH010066658.1:0-48971 GCA_023653785.1 Ophioderma brevispina
TAACTACGTATCCTGTTCTAAAATTGACAAAAAAAAAACTAGCGTTTGAAAAATTCTAAAGACTGGAATGATATCGAAAGGCATTGTGGAAAAAGGGATGCGGCCAGTAGCGATTGCGTGTTCACTTAAATTTCGTTGTCGAAGTACGTACCAAACATAAACGTTAAATTTTCTCGCTAGGCTTCTATAGTCAGCCCCAAGTACGATCAATCAAAACAAAACATAGTAGTAACGGACCCTCTGATATGCCAACAAATGCCATAGAACCCCTTCGTTTTCCAGGATATTTGAGATTTAGCTTGTCATTAACATACATTCGCTATGAGGAACTGAACGTAATTATGAATGCATCTGTGGTGCAATACCACAATGCGATTATGGCGTTACGCCCAACACTGCACAATACGACAAATTATTGGGCATTCGGTCATGCAAACTCGTCAAGCAAATACTCTGTTTTATTAGTTTTGAAACCATTTAAAACCTATTTTTGTCAAGTCAGCTTCTTCTTGCATACTACTAATAATCTTTGCGCACACGCGCACTTTTTTCCCCCCCGCGACCCCCCTCCCCCGCCTGATAACACAAAAAATATTGCCCTCGCCACGAAAATATAGGATCGTCTTCGACTCGCCCGATATTTGATCTAGGCTCGGCGCATTTAGACAATAATAACTGCGCACTATCTTTTGAGGTTCATTGTGTGAAATCTTTGGTGTTGGTTTTGGGCCGAGGTAGTTTTCCGACGGGGCGGTCAGCTCCCGAGGAAAAATACGAGGCCCCCAAAACCACACTAAAAGATTTCACCCACCCAATGCCAACCGAAAAAAAGATGGTGCAAAGTGTTATTGTCATTAATAACCGTAGTTTAAATCTACCAAATAAATCTCTCACTTAAACTCCAATCAATTTTGATTGTGATAGCCGTTCCCTCGAAGTATAATAGTACAGTCTCCAGGGAATCCCAGGAGTAAATAAAAAGTCATGATCCGATAAAAGGTTTGACCAATCAGAAAAGTGCAATTGAAATTTTTTGTAATCCATGTTCAGGGCATTTCGAGTGTCAAAAACTGAACGTGTGGGAAGGTATGTTTCGCCATGTTCGATGTTTCAGCAGAGCTGGAATTTATACAATTTTTGGCCTGGTGATCTAAAATTAAAATACAACTAGCGATAGTTAAACAAACCTGGGTAATCTTACGGATGTGGACTTGCTTGAAATAAGATGCAGATTTTGTGCGCATATGAAGTTATGATCATCACTCATCACAATTTCCAGCGTGCGTGGGTCTTCTCTGGACAATGACATGACAATGATTGATGATATGAGTCCTTTGAGTTTTCTTGAATGCGCGGGCTGGACTATTTGTTTTTTCCAACTGGTACCCAAGGTACAAAGCTTTGTCGGAGACTATTCAAAATATACAATGAAGTGTACGCGTAAGTATTTTCCGTGTTTCACTCAACTTTTCGCTGTTATCCCTAAAACTACGTAATCGATCTCACAGTCAGTCATGCATGGCCATAGTCATGACATGAATGCTGAGCTGTCCCACGCATCCTAACAAGTTGAATACGCGGTTTTCCGTCCCTAGAACCATGTTGTCGAGACGTCGTGGATTTCAAAGTTACCCGGCCTTGTTTACAACAACATAGACTAGTCAATTGTGTTTGTATCATGGTATTATTTACGCATGATTTGTTAGAAGCATCCAAAACATTCATACTTGCACTGGTGCTTCCATGGTTGAATGAAGACCGCGGGTCAGACATGCAGAGTTTGAGATTTTCAATCAGTCATGGTGATGAACAATATTGAAAAATTTCCTGAGGTTTCCTAGGCTTGTACATTTAGCTGTAGTATACTTTTTTCACAATATTTGTAATACATTATTTTCATTTAATTTATCCATTTTATTTGATTTTTTAAAAATTATTTTATTGGTCATCTATTTGTATTTGCGATTTATTTTTTCTCTTTGTCTATTTATTAATTTAATTTTGTATATCAAATATTTATCCATTACAATTTTTCATTTTTGATATATTCTATTTGTTCATTATCCACTTGGTTGTATTTATTTACATTTTTTAATAATTAATTTTCATTTTTCCATTTGTGGATTTGTGAATTGCCCAATTTGGTTATTGTATTTATTTGTTGTTTTTTTAATATTGTACATTCATTATAGTTATTGTGTTGTTTGTTTACTTATTGTTCGATTCATTTTTTTGGAATTTGTTCATTGTCCATCTATGCTTATTTATTTTGTATTATCTTTGTCTATTATTAATTAATTTGTTTATTCATGCAAATTATAAAACCATTTACAATTTTTATTCATTTTTTTATTTATATTTGGTTTTTTTTTCAATTTAAATCCACTTTGTGTATTTACATTTTTTTACGATAATTTTATTTTTTTTATTTTCCCTTTGTGAATTTGATTTGGTTTTTGTATTTAGTTTTTGTTTTAATATTTGTACATTCATTTGTGTCTTTGTGTACTTTATTTGTGTTTGATTTCATTGTTATGTAAATTGATCTGTTCATTTGTCCATCTATTTGCTATTTAATTTTGTTATTTCTCTGTCTATTCTTAATTAATGTTGTTTATTCATGCAAATTATAAACCATTACATTTTTCATTGTGTTATTATATTGTTCATTTATACACTTGTGTATTTACCTTTTTTTATAATTTTTAGTTTCATTTTCCATTGGAAATTTGCATTTGGTTATTTGTATTATTTTTGTTTTAATATTTGTAAAAAATTAAAGTACGCATTGGTATTTGTTTGGTATTTATGGTTTGATTTGTTTTGTTAGTTTCTTGTTTAACTTATTTTTTCTTTATTTATTAAGGTTCATTTTGTGAAGCTTTTTTCCTTTTATTTGGGTATTTTTGATATCTTTGTATTGGTATCATTTTCCTATTTTTTTTTCCACCACATCCCACCTCCCCCCCCCCCCATCCAGGGGGAACTATGGGGAAATCCCAATCATGCACGTACGTGACTTTGATTTTGCATACTCTCATTCATGATCCTTTGCAAGTTGCGTTGTGCACTGGCATGTCCACTACTCGATTCGCAAAAAAAAACACGGCGTTGTTTCAGCACTGATTTACCTTTTGTAATGTCTTTTTTTTTAGGTGGCAAAAAGTACCCGTGTCGTCTTGTTTACTCTTGAAAAGACCTACTGCCCTGGGACTTCCATCGGATCGGCTAGACCCGATGCTCACATGATTGATGTCATGAGTTGATGATGAACGCGTGCAGTGATGACCATATACCAAGATACGGTATCAATTCATGGCATTACTTTTTTGGTCCGTTGTTTGATCAGAGCCCTACGGAGGCTCTTCGATTTAATTCCTCGACGCTAAAAATGACATGATGGGCTCTAAATGTTGTCGTCTTAATCCCTTTTGTTTAGTTCGAAAATGAACTGAATGTTTCGGTGCACCGCAGATACACATTAATACCGGGCATGTGGGCATGGGAATTTCAGCCTCAGTTCAGTAGGCAGCCGTTAAGTGGGAATGAATTGTTAGAAAAAATTTTTTTTACCTTGCATTATTAATTTACATTCAGGTTTTGTTTTGATGTACTAAGGTTTATCGCAATGGAGGTGAACTGAAAAGTGTCGAATTGTTAAAAAATAATGGATAGTGTTTTTGTTTGCTTCAAAGTCCATGAGTCGCTTGTTATTTTGATTGAAAATCATGGTTTGCGCCAATGTCTATCAATCTTCGGGGCCCCAATCAATGTCATTTACTAGCTCGTCACACGAGGAGTCATTGTGAGAAAGTCATTTGCTCTCCCAAGACCCGCGACGTCGCGCGAGTATTTTAGGAATAATACCATGGATTGGATGACGGCTATGCGCAGGTATTAAATTTCTGTTATCAACCTCAGCCATCCAAATATTATATAATGATCTCGCGCACGCAGTACTAATTTAGATAAATCTTTCGCAGACTGTGACCCAAAATACACCGGGAAATACTTAACGGCCGCCGAATGGTCAGTTGAAAAAACTAGTAGAGCCCCTGAAAGCCGACTAACAAGAGAGTAGAGGCATGGGAGAGGCATACATATGAAATGAGTAGCTCATGATCGTGGTCGTACGTGGCGCAGTGTTATTCACGCGATGTCGATACTTCATACTGCATGAATAGACTCGCGTCCGGTGCGGCGCTATCACTACAAATTTGTACACAATTCTTCAGCCTGAAGCCTATGGCATAATTCCAGTCAAAGCGAGCGATTGGCTTGCGCAATACGAGTTGACCCAAGATCAACCTGTGACGCATGCTCATGAGCAGAACTTTTTGCTCGCTGCGATGGAAGGTATCATGGGCTTTTTAAATGTTTTACAAAATGGGGTCGCACATGAGGACCTTTCACCGGTCTCATGTCACTTGGATTTTCGTTTGGACTTAGTCTGTGAAGTGAAATTATCGTTCCTCTTGAAAAGTGTATTCAAATGTGCTCTTTTAAGTTTATATTTCTTCCTGAAAACTACTTAAAATATTTTAGGGTTGTCGACCGATGTATTACAGCCCAAAAGTAAGTAAATTTGCTAAACATGGACTCATTTAGAGAATCATTAACTCAGCAAAATTGTTTCTACATCGGTCCCGAGGTCATATTTGCATGACTTGAGGGCCAGTAAAATATGTCAGGTTGATAAAAGATTATTAAGGCCATTCAAGTCATGCTTAGCGGCCTGTTTCATATGTAGATGCAACTTTTGTCAACCAGGGGGTCATTTTTTCAAACACAGTATCAAGCTTTCATTTTTATTTTCCTGTGTGCGTAACAGTATAGAATTAAAGAAAAAATAGGTTCTGGAGCTTAATCTTTTCTCCTTTATTGCTTTTTTTGATCAGAAAGTTTACAAATTGAGCAATTTTGGTGAAAAATACAATAATTTGAATGGGAAATTATTTTAATTACCAAAAAGAAATTAGACTTGTCTTAATCATTTATTTCTTACATGCAGTTTTTGGCAGCTCTGGCTGAAATATGAACATTTAAGCTTAAATTTTGGCCGCTTTATAACACTTTTACCTCCATTTTTGGCCAAAAACAGGTTTTTGACATAAAAAAGTTATTTTTCAAAAAATAAAACAATAGTAGAGTGGAGTTATTTTCCATAGATAGTTAGTAAAAGACGTGTGTGAAATGCCAGCAATTCTCACTCAGTGAATTTGCAGAAAATAAGCCTTATGTGTTTGTGCAAGGACGTGACATGTGAACGGAATTTGGACCTAAAATGCTATCTTTTGGCCATTAACTAAAAACAAAAACCTATTTTTATGCTTTTACAAGGAAGTACTTTAACTAATTCACATAAAACAATTATTTGTTTAACCCTTATGCTTTTCTAATGTTCAAAAGCTGTTAGTTTGTCTGGTTGCTTGTTACTGCTTGTGCAGGGCGTGATGACAATGTCCATTGTGAACGGAATACCATTTTTTGATAACAGACTAAAACTGACAAGATTTCAAAGTTACCTTTTCATTCACAAGCCCATGCAACAACTTTAAACATACTATAAAATAGAAGTTGCAGTTTACAAGATATTAGAACTAAAGCGGCTGGACGTGACAAACCTACGTCACGTCCTGCCATGTGAACGGAAAACTTCTCATTGGTAAAGCAAAGACAGATTAGCATAGTTGTCAAAACTGTTAATTTAATTTGATAGTATAGTGAAAGTACTCATTGCAA
This sequence comes from Ophioderma brevispina, assembly GCA_023653785.1. Lineage (NCBI taxonomy): Eukaryota > Metazoa > Echinodermata > Ophiuroidea > Amphilepidida > Ophiodermatidae > Ophioderma > Ophioderma brevispina. The sequence goes on from JAMKCH010066658.1 coordinate 5,743, forward strand.
AATAAGTCTCATAAAGATGGAATATATTTCATACACAGAGCAGGCCTTCTGCCATAAATGCTGGACGTGACAAATTTGTGAACGGAAAAATGTGAACAAGGATTCAATTAAGTGTAACTTTGTAAGTTTTATAACCAGACATCTAATTGTTTGTACTGTATAATCTTGAAGGGTTATTAATGTAATTATGAAAAAAAATACCACAAATATAATCTTTTGGTGTATTTAGGTATTAATGAATACTGTATACAAATGTGAACGGAAAATGTCACGTCCTGCCACAACTTTTGACATGGTTCTAAGTCCCTTTAAAAGGCTTTTCACTACTTTGGTTTTTACATATTTGAAAAGCTCACTAAATATCTCAACAAAATAAAACAATTCAAACTGATGGGCTCAACAGGGTTATAATGACAGATGAAAACAAAAATACATGTTTTTCAGGTTGACAACCTGTTGACCAGATTTTGACTATTGGGACATGAGTGTCCCCTGAAATACAAAGAGAAGGAACTTGGTTAAGATAGTGGAGGTAGGCCTTGTAGGGACATAAGTGCAAATGCCCACAATGATTTTCCAGCCCCCTCTATTTTTACACAGGGTGGTCCCAAAGTGTAAACTGCAAAAGTTGCATCTACCTATGAAACATGCCTACTAGCAGGACTGGAGGTTGCTCTGGCTTTTTCCGCTACGATAGCACTGGTGTACCCGGGGGGGGGGGGGGGGGGGCTTTTGGGGCTAAAGCCCCCCTCAAAGTTCTCAAGGAAAAAAGAGGAAGGAAGAAAGAGGAAGGGAGAAAGAAAAAAGAGGAAAAGAGAAGGAGAAAAGAAGAAAAAGTGTCGGAAGAAGTACGCAAGGAAAGGCGTTTTCAGGTCTTGAAAACCCTAAAACCAAATCGTTGCAGTTCAACGATGCTAAAACTGAGATTTATAATGCACTTTCATTCTCGCTTTGTTGCAAGCAATCCTCCCACAGCACTCACAATTGGTGACTCTTTAGTTGGCATTAACATGAAGCAAGGAACTTGGGTATACTCTTTGAAGACACTTTCAATGGAGAAACACATCGCCAATGTATGTAGAGCTGGCTGGGCATGTATACATCGCATAGGAAAGCTACGTAAATACCTAGATGAATGCAGCAGCAACAGAAAAGCTTGCCCATGCATTTATTACATCTAGAATTGACTGTTGTAATAGTCTTCTTCTGGGTCTTCCTGACAAGCTGATTCACCACCTTCCATGGCTACAAAATGCTACTGCCCGTCTTGTCTGCCGCGTAAGCGCTTCTGAGCACATCACCCCACTTCGCTTACAAATTGCAAGTTGCACTGGCTCCCTGTTCAACAAAAAATCAAAAAAGATCTCATCCTGACATTTAAGTGGCCTTAATAATATGGCACCTGCATATCTATGTGCGCTAATATCTCGCTATAAGCCCAAACGCACCTTACGGTCATCTTCTCTAACGCTGACTTGAGGTTCCACCACTTCTAAGAACTGTCAGCTATGGTGCACGGACAATTGCAGCACAAGCTCCATCTCTGTGGAACGAGCTCCCAGATCAATCCGCAGATGCATTGGTTCAATCAATCGCTTCAAGAAATCAGTGAAAACTTACCTCTTCAACCAGTACTACCATTGATAGATCCTGTGGTTTAAAATTATTGCCATTTAAATGTGAACTTTTTTGGGGGCTTATGTTTAAGCTTCAAGGGTAGTTTTAAGACTTCAGATTGTATTACTGGTTACTTGTTTATGGCGCTCAGAGGCTGTTTTTGTACTGAGCGCTTTATAAATGTATTATTATTATATTATCTCAGGACAAAAGGTTTTGGGGTTTTTTTGAGAGTGATTAAATATGTTCACAGCCTGACAGGGACCTGAAACGTGCAGCCAATGGTGGCTTAAGGAGAGGGGATAAAGACAAAGTTTGGTACAGGGGTCAAATTGTAACATGTAGGGGCAAGCAGTTCACGTTACTTGCATTCCAATGGGGCTGACATGTTTTCCCCCAACTTCATTAAGCAGCATTGAGACACTCAAAAACTATTCTTAATTTTAATCCTATGAGCCTCACCAATTAATTTGCACATTTTTTATCCCCCCAACTCGGGCAACTTAAAATGTGGAACCAATCTGACACTGAAATTCAACTTTGTTTTATTGATTTTTGCTGTTTTAGCCTCTAAACTACCCTTGATACGCGCCTTAAGGTAGTACCAAAACTATACCTTCTGAATCCTTATGGTTAATTAGATAAATAATGTGTATATACTTTTCAACACGAGGGGATCACTAAAAATTTGACCCCTGTTACAAACTTTGTCTTGGCCCCCTCCCCTCAAGGCACCATTTGCAGCACTAAGACTCACGGTTCAGGGGTCCAGGTGTGGCTGTCATTGTTCGTTTACATGTATGGACACAGTACCCATTTATACTACTGGGTGGAGAGTGGAGAGAGGCAAGCGAGGTAAAGTGCCTTGGCCCAAGTGCAAACACATTGGCGACAGCGGGGCACGAACCCACGAAACACATTGACCCACAAACTTTGGCGTGCGAGCCGAGCGCTGATCCACTTGCACCACATGTGCCCCACATTAGAACCAAAACTTTTTAAAATTCCAAATGATGCCATGGAAGGTAGGCCTTAATTATGATTGAACATCTTTTTAATAAAAAGTGCAGAAAACGAAATTGAAGGAAATTCCTTTTGCCTAATGTTACATGCTAATTCGATCTACTCTGAATTCAAAACATAATATGGAAAGAACAATGGGTGTTTTGTTTGTGGTTTGTCATATTGATGTACCGGCAAAATTACGCATTTTTGAAATTGTTCCTAAAAAAAATTTCACAACCGATTTTTAAATCTGAAATTTTTTTTGAAAATTTTAGGTTTTTCAATATCTTTCTCAAAATTTTTGAAATTCAAAATTTTTTGTGGTTTTCATATTGATGTTAAGGTCATCCAGGGTCATTATTGGGTTATTTGGCCATGCTTCGACGTAGGATACGATTTTTGGTATTGTAGTAGAGTTTTGCCGAGGGGATTATTAGTTTTGTGGTCACATTTTTCAAGGGGTCATTTTGGGCTCAAAGGTCAGCCAGGGGTCGTTATCAGTAACTTGGCCATGCTTTGGACGTATGGATATTAGTTTGGTATGGTGGTTAGTGGTGCATCTATAGCCCCTATATTTTAAATATTTTGTTCATAGTCTTAACATGTTCCACTTGTCCAAAACCAATCCCATTGATTTCTATTTAAATCGGAGTTCGTCTTATGGGTCCACCCCAGGCCTGAATTAGAAAAGGTGGCTTTTCCATTGAAACATATAGTAAAGTGGACTTTGCACTCTAAAAACATAATAATAATAATCATAAATTGTTCTTATAAGGCGCAAAATCTTCCGAAGAACTCACAGAGCGCACAGACATGAAAACACAACACACAAAAAAATTTAGATTTTTGTGAATCAGGAAAAGCTTGATAAAAGATGAGTTTTCAACTTCGTGAATTGAAAGAGCCGTGGGGATATTGCGAGGGTGGTTGGAAGTGAATTCCAAACGACTCGGGGTACAAAACGAAACAGCGTTCACGGGCTGTCCTAAGGCTACCAGGAATTGTTGTAGCGCAGTTTTTCGGTGGGAAGATCTAAGAAGCGGCAAGGTTAATAGATACCAAACGTCGACCGGTATACTGGCAGAGTACCCTTCAAAATGACGAAATGCCAAAACATCCAATTTAAATTGGATTCGGATTCAAAACGTCAGCCAGTGAAGCTTGAGAGCATGGGAGTAAATATGCTATGCGTCTTCTTTCTAACAAGAAGACGAGCGGCACAGTTTTGTGACACTCTTGGAAGGCGGCTGAGTTGATTAGCAGTGATACCAGTCAAGACTGAGTTGCAAAAGTCAAGACGCAAAATGATAACAGAATTCACGAGGCATGAAGTCGCTTTTCAGACAAGTAAGGGCGAATACAGCCAATACGTCTCAGAGATAAGAATGATGAGCGACAAACATCACTGACATGATCAGACATAGATAACGTTTGATCCAGCCTCACACCGAGGTACTTACTGATTTCTTAAATGAGATACAGTGATGAGAAATTTGGATGGTATCACTTTCCACTTGATGAACGCGTGAAGCAGTACCTACGGTCAGTACCTCAGTCTTATCTGTGTTAAGCATGAGCTTATTACTGTCCATCCAACGTAAGATAGCAGCAATACATTCCTGAACAGACAACTTAGTTTGACTCAAAATTCGTAGGAGTGCAGCATTGAGACAATTCGGTGTTGAGACAATACTTGTGAAAAGAGCAATTGTGCTGACTAATAACGTCAGAAATGGGTAGTTAAAGAAATAAGTATGAACAAAATTGGTCCTAGAACGGAGCCCTGTGGTACACCATATAGTAGAGGGCACGGATCTGAAACACGACCATTTACGATGACTGATTGAAACCGCTCAGATACATATGAAATAAACCAGTTAAGTACAGTTCCTCTGACACCGAATGTATCGCAAGCCGCTTGAGAAGAATGGAATGGTCCAGGGTATCAAACGCAGCGCTGAGGTCTAGAAGCGCCATAAGTGAAACCATTTCTTATCAGCATTGGTCAGCAAACCATCCAAAACACTCAGCACTGCGGTTTCCACGCTATGACCCTTCCTATACGCAGATTGATTGATTTCCAGCAGGTTATTATCACGAAGATGTTTCTGTAACTGATTAAGAACAACCTTTTCAAGAAGTTTTGAAACAAATGGAAGGTTCGAAATTGGCCTATATAGTTATTATAGTAAATTGACATAAAAGAATTAGTTACATTACTCGCTTATGGGACTGTTTATTGAATATTCAAAGGGGGTCGAAAGTCAACTAAGATTCAAGGTCAACAGGGGTCAAAGGTCAACGAAGGTCAACAAAGGTCAAAGGTCAACGAAGGTCAACAAAGGTCAAAAGTCAACAAACAAGTCAAAGGTAGACAATAAATTGATTAATGAAACTCGGAACAAATCACTACTGTATGTGATGTCAACATTTTTCACACCCCTTCAAGTTCTAATAATTTGCTCAGTGATAACACAAATATGTCTACCACATAATTGGAAAGTCCCACTTACAAAAATATCTTATTTTGACAAGTCTCTATGGGAATACCGGGAAAAACCCAGTTTGTACTCTTCGCCATTTTGATCTACAGTTCGTGGTGGATCACCTGCACTCAACTGCCGATGCCCCATGGCATGACCTCAATCTGTTTCACAAGTTACTGAAGTATGAGGTTGTGAACCCAGAGGTTTCTGCAACTGCTATTAGAGCTTTGAAGCATCACCTATGGTATTGACTGGGGACATGGTGCCCCTTGCACTCTTTAGTGATATAGTTCCCACAGATGAGCGACGTGCATACTGGCTGATCAGCTTCTTGCACTGTAGACGTAGTAGCACCCAAGAAGCGGGTTGGATTAAAATTTGGAAAGCCTGAATTTCCAACCAACATTACTTCATCAACATCTCTTGCAGACTTGGTCAATGAGGACTCTTGGTGTACTCTATGCATCCTGCAAATAGACACTGGCTTTCTCATTGAAGATGTTAACGACTGGTCAAATTCTCCTGCATACCAGGAATCCTTGACCAACATTGGTGCCATCAATGTGATCAATGACTGCGCAGAACACGGAGTAAAACTCAGTGTGGACTTTGGATGCATCAAGATCTAAAAGCACTACCAAAATGTGCTGCAAGTTGTTGAGCAAAACCACAAGAACATGCCGAATCCCCAAAAGCACTTTAATCAAACACTGATGCCTAAAATCAGACTCTAAATTCATACAATTGTAAGTGTTTAACCCTTGTCTACCTGAGCCAATTTTTGTAACAAAACTCCCAAAAGGTGGTGGCAACTCCCCCCCCCCCTGTGATTTCGTTACTGAACACCCGATTCCTGTAAATTTGGTACGGTACCAAAGGATAGCTTAGAGTTTCTTCTTTCCATTGGTACCAAAATAAGTACCAACATCCCCATTATGACGTCACTATGACATCATATGTTGAGGAAAGTCTGAAAATACTGAATGGGTGGAAAATGTATATTTCATAATTTTAGTGACTAAAACACCTTTAGTGCTAAAATGCTCTCATTATATACAACTAATCATTTCCCATCAAATAGAGTCAAAAACCCGCATGAAAATCGGATATTCCTAATTTTTTTGGCGAAAAATTGAATTTTCCCCTATGTGTGTCTATGGAAATTGAAGTTTTGCTGACATGCAAACTTTATGACGTCACTGTGATGTAATTCTAGGCATGTTGGTACTCATTTTGGTATCAATGGAAAGAGGAGGACCATAGCTATCTATTGGTACCAAAATCAAGTGTCTGTGATAGTCCTGTGTTGTGCTAGGCATGTTGGTACTTCTCTTCCGAAAGGGGGGGGGGGTGGTTGCCACCCCTCAATCCATATCCATCACATTGGGATCACCCTGTATCTTACCTGTACCCTGGTGGATGTTTGTTTTTGGATGAAAAGGAGCGGAACATGTCAATTGACAATTACATTAAATAATTTGGCACCAAAAAAGGGGTTTTTAGCAAGCTGGGGAAAAAAAAACCTGAAGGGGGGGTGGTAACCACCCCCCCTTCGGTAGACGAGGGTTAAATGACATTTAAGGATTATACTCTCGTTAACATAAGGCAGCTATTACTCGATGCAGAAATCAAGACTACTACCACAGCTGACATTTGCAAAAAAAAAGTGCAGTGGCTTTAGAATGGGTCTTGTAACCTTTTGATAGATATTATTACCACTATTTATAACACTGCAGCCATTTTAAGCCATTTAAAGTATATGTGTCAAAATAGCTGCCTTATGAAATTGCATACTTGCTCTTTGTGCACTTTATAAATGTAGTGGCTTTAGAAAGGGTCTTGAAACATTCAAATAGACACTATTAGCAGTAATAGCACTATTTATAATATGGCAGCTATTTAAAGGTGCAACGAGAGATTTTAAGACACCCAAATATTGTGTCATATCACTAATTTCATATAGAGTTCTATATAGATTAGACACTCAATAGATTTCATACTTTGTATTTGACTACAGAAATGTCTTAAAAGAGAGAAAAAGGGTGATTTTGATTTGCTTATATTTCAATATAAAACATAGGCTGAATTTTGTATTTGCTCCTATACGAAATTAGAAATTTCACAATTTTTGTACCAAAGAAACATTTCTCAGCTTAATCCTTTCAGATGGGGTTATTTTCAATGGGAAGCTTTACATCAGGGCCAAATCAGTACTTTCAATTTTTTTAGGGCCACCTGATATGTGAAATCTCTCGTTGCACCTTTAAGCCACATATTAAAGTATATGTGTCAAAATAGCTGCTTTATGAAAATGCGTATTTTGCTCATTGAACACTTTCTAATGACCGGTGGACCCATAAGACGAAGTCCGATTTTGATGATTTTGTTTGATGGTATTTATTTTGATAGTGGCACACATTTATGCTATGAACAAAAATCAGAAAGTTTTTAAAAATAGGGGGGCTATAGATGCACCCTAATGGTGGTAGAGTTTTGCCATACCACTTTTGTGGTCATATTTTGAGGGGTCATACTGGGGTCAAAAGTCATGTAGGGGTCATTATGGGTAACTTGGCCGTGCTTTTATACCCATGCTTTGACGTATGGATATGAAGCACCCGGGGCACTAAATTGGTCGAATACATTATCTTGATTTCTGTTCTGAAAACATTCCAGTATACTCATCTAGCGGGTATACTCAGCTAGCAGGGACCCGGACGCAGCGCGGGCTCCCTGCTAGTATACAATTTCTGTAAATAAGTTACAGTGACCACCAAACATGCTCAAAAGAAATGGTACGACTCATAGGCAGTACACAGATTGACCTCTAAAGACCTAAATGACCTTTGCCCCACGTTCAAACCTTTATAAAACGCTTCTGCACATTTATACGGGTCGGTCTGTTTGTCAGTCTGTCACTGTGTCTGTCTGTGTATATTTTCTAGGAGACCGAGGATTGCACCTTCCTGAAACTTGGTGAGTGGGTGCCCCTTGACCTTACAAAGACCGAGTTTGTATTGGTTAGTGGATCAAAGGTCATCAGGGTCATTCAAGGTCAAAGGAGGTCAAATGGGGTAAACATTAGTGTATGGACATGGAACTTTGAGGGTGGGGTTGATTGTTGATGCCAAAAATCTTAACGGTCACAACAAGGTCATCAGGGATCATTCAAGGTCAAAGGAGGTCAAATGGGGTAAACTTCGGTGTATCCAGGTGAAACTTGGTGGGCGGGGTTGATTGTTGATGACGAAAATTTTAAAGGTCATGACAAGGTCATCAGGGATCATTCAAGGTCAAAGGAACCATAAAACCCGAGGGTCATTCAAGCCAGGTGATCACAAAACACAGGTGATGGCCAAAAAGCGCAGACCGCCTAGTAAAATACTATTAAAGAAACCACCAGTCCAGAACTCTTATGGTATGCACAGAATGACCTCTTATGGCTCATATGCCCTTTTGACCTCCAATGACCCTACTTGACCTTTGACCCCAAAATATCAAAACATTCCAAGTTAAGTTGTATTCCACCAAACTTGCTCAGGATAACCACTGGCCAAGACGCATGGGCTATATGTCAACTGACCTGTAATGACCCTACATGACCTATGACCCCACAACTACGCATTCCCTAACCATCCCAATTGATGGGTTACTGCATCATTGATACACTTCTTATGTTTTAAAAATTTAAGTATTCATGGGGAAAAATAATATTGCCAACAACACTTCATAGGTTTCTGCACAGTAACAGTATGCAAACAACCATTTTGTACAGCAAAGGAATACATGTATATGGATTATTACATTAACAAAATATAATATTAAAGCAACAAAATATGCCAACTGATGACATTATCAGAGAGGTTGCTGGGAACAATTTCTATTTGTATGAAGTTAAAGTTAATTGAAGCTAAAGTAGCTAATTGAACTCGAGAAATATGCTCCAATTTGTTTAGTTTATTACGTTATCCTTGAGTATTGAATTCTGCCTGAAAATTAGACCTCATTAAGATACCTTGTACTAATTTATTCTAAAGATACATTGACACCATATTATTCAATGGCCAAAATTATAGTTGATGATGTAAACTAAAACGCATTCATTGTAATAAACAATAACGTAATACACAATAACGTAGTAAACATTTTTGACCATTTTTCACATCTCCCATTGACCAAGATGTATTTGATCGAAAATTTATATTTTTTTTTGTGGTCGGAAAATGAGTGTCTATACCACTTTTGATCAATATTTAAATAGCTTGCTTGGTTGCTGAGAAATGTGGATAACGTACATGTAATACACTCCCTTAATAAAAAGGTCGCATTTTTAAAAGTTCAACATTTCTTAGACTTTTTAATAGTCATTGTGAGCTGAAGAAAACACTGTTTCCAACTGCCGCATTATGTTTTCCTTGAAATAAGGTGCACAATCAATATCTTAGTAGAAGTTTTACCAAACTTAGCAACTGCTTTGTGAAGAATAACGTAATAAACAAGGTTTTCATGGACATTATTTTTGTATTTAAAAAATATAAAAATAAATTGAGAATACAAGGAAAAACATCATTACATATTTTCAAAACATGTTTCATTTTTTAAAATAATTTTGATGTTGGGTTTCGGACATCAATTTTCTCCTATTTTTCGATGTTTAAAGGCGAATATCTCATAGAAAAGAAAACAGAAAGCATGGCAAACTATATGCCCAAATGCAGCTCAATAGCTCCTATCAAAATATTACTGTTTTGTTCCAATAAAGCATTGTTTAAAAGTCTATTAACCAAAGACACAAAATATCTGGAAATGCACAGTTTTCGTGAAAATCGACCATATATAACGAAAGAAGTTGGCTGCTACGTCCCAAGCGCATGTTGCCAATTTATTTTGTGTTGTATATGCTATTAAAAATCAAAGAACCGAAAGTTATGTTGTAGGCCGATGTCACTTTTCTTGAATCAAACATGTTGAATTTTAAGTCTTAAATGATTTATTGAATATATGATGATTTCTTTTTATGTAGTTGATGAAAAACAATTGTGTCACAATGACCTCTGCACAGGCCCACAGAAACATTGGCATTGAAATGGATCCAAAAAAACGGAAATTCGACCATTTACTCTGTTGAAAAAAAACATTGGAGCCACTCGTTAACACAGTAGGTTTGCTATACAGCTCAGCATGCTGATCACATCACTCCCTGGTGTCTACAAAGCAATGTTTGTTTCAATTGAACAATGTTCAGGGATGCGCAACCAAATGTACATTTCTATGTATGTTATAGTTTCAAGTGCATTTGTGGTTGTAAAAGGATTCAACATTTAGCGCATACATTAGCATCACTTTGTGTGAAATTTTAGTCAAGTGATTTGTTGAACATTTTTACAGGCCAAAGGTCCCAGGTTATTACTCCATAAACCCAACAACATATCCGAATCAGTTCTTGAAGGATATTAAGGCACTTTAAAAGTGCTTTTGCATTGCGTCCATGGCCCTTGCCCAGAAAACAACTTCCCATAGGAATTTTCCATGACCTGCACAGGTATTTCTGTAAATTAAGTATCCAAAATTGTGCACAAAGGGTAAGAAAAGAAAGAATCAAAATGGATTTAAAACTGATGTGAAGTACGTTTTAGGATTAGCGTTTTATCTAAAATATGTAAAAAAGTTAATGTTTTTAAAAATGCGATGGGCATAGAGAATCACCAGAGTTCAATTCAGACCAGACATGAAAAAGTGACAAACATCCCAGGGCACCAAAGTCACTGACTTCATATTGAAAAAATAAAAATAAACGTAAAAATGACTTAAAATACATTTTTGAATGTGATTTAGTATCATTTTTAATGAAAAATTGAAAAAAAACGTAGGGGAAAGTTCTAATTTAAAAAAATGGCATTTTCATTTTTTTCAACACTGCAACATCTACTTTACTAATTTTTGGTATATTTAGCACAATGTTTTTAGTAGTAGTCGTAGTAAAAACAAAGTTTTAATACGGTTTTGTCCCCGCAACCGGGGGTGGCAGGATTCACCTCCAAATGTAGCAATCGCCCCTTACGTCCTCCTTCCACTTCACCCGATCAATGAAATCCCCCATCATCACCCAACCCTCCTACTCTCCTCCCTCCACTTGCTTCCTCCATGTCCTCTTGGGTCGGCCCCTCTTCCTCAAAACACCCACCTCGAACTCAAAGCCCTTTCCTTTTTAAAACATGTCCTCATCCTTCCTCAGGCACGGTGCCCATACCATCTTAAACCATTCGCCTTCGCCCAGTCGGTCAGCCGCCCTCTTCCAAAACCCAAACATACGATCCAATCATCAGTCTTCGTACTATCCATCAATTTTCACCCCACACATTGCTCTCACCATTGATCTCTCTGCCTTTCTTAAAATCCCCATCTCATTTTTCACTCAGGCACCATGTCTCACTCCATTACAGAATCACTGATCTCACACAACTATTGGACACCATCCCTTTTTTCAAAGGAAATCTTCTTCCAAGTAAAACTCTCACATTCTCTAAACTCACCCCACCCATACCTTACTCTGGCTGTCACTGCCGCCTCACATCCACCACAAGCAATACCTGTCCACTATGTATTGTTGAACTCCTTTGCACTGTTTCCACCTAGTCACACAACTTTTCCACATCCTTCCACTCCCTCAAACTCCCGTCTTGCATTCTTCACACACAAGCACAAGTCTCTTGCCAAAATGGGGTCACTCTCTTCATCTTTGAGCATCTCCAATGAATCCATTTCCCACATTTCTAACACACCACATGAATGCCCTTCACACTCTTTTCCACATATTAGACAGGGGTCCACTTACTCACGTAACACAGCCCCGTCCTCTGCCACCACTTAACCATCACTGGAGTCTTCCCAAGGTTTACCTCAGGACCCTTACTCTCAAGCCTCTCACTTCCAAAAATTCTCCCTCAAACCCTCCATTGTCTTCACACATTAAACTAAACCTCCGCTATTACAACATCTAACTCAGCAAACCTTCTTTTTGCACTCTCCGTAACAACATCACCACAATTGCAAACACCAACGGCGACGGCACAGAAACCCTGATGCACACCCACCTTCACCTCAAAACTCCTCAGACAACTCAGACCCTACTTCTAACTCTTGTTTTTGCTCCTTTATACAGACTCATCCCCGCTCTAACCCACCACTTCTGGCTATACCTCTCTTTCCTCATCGCCCACTCCATCACTTTTCCTCCGGTACTCTATCAAAGGCATTCTCAGATCCACAAAGCACATATACAGCTTCTTCCCTGTTGCTCGATATCCTCTTGCAACCTCTCAAAATGAACACTGCAATATATCGTTCCCTTCCGGAAACAAAAACAAATTGCATCTCATCCACTTTCACTATCCTCAGAATTCTATTTTCTAGATAACCTCTCCACAAATTTTCAGCCATGCTCCAGCAACTTCACACCCTATATGCACCACAGCTCATTGAATCCCTTTTCCCTTAAAAATTGGAACTAACCACATCACGCCCACACACCGGCCATTTCTCCCCATCTAACCCCCTCTCTGACACACTCCATCATCACAACCAATCCCTATCTCTACACTCGCAATAATCATCTGAACACTCACTTCCGAGGGTCCAGCAGCCTTTCCTGTTTTCATAAAATAATTACTAGTTCTTATGTTGCCTTGTGATACCTTTTAAATAAGACTCAAGTATAAGTGACATTTCTCCATCAATTATTGTACATGTATAATATTTACTCAATTTTGCACTGTCGGATGTAAATTTGGTGTCCCTTTGGTGTCCCAGTTACACGCATTATGTCAATTGACAAAAATTAAGTTTGAAATGTTTAATTTGCCAGGAAATAATAAAACATACATAACATAGCATTAAACACTGTTTGCAGTGTTAAATTAATGTCAGAAGCCCCAGTGTCATCAAATTTGTAATGTTTGTACTCTGAGAATGACCAACATAACTATGTCAGCATGGGGGACACCAAAATTAGAAATTCCCATCTGAACAAGTTAATTACTAGTTTCAGAAGACATGGTATCCTGCCTGTGGGTTAACCTAATGGCAAGTCATTTCATGAGACTTTTTGAATAAAAATAAGAATGATTATAGTCAAATTAGGAACAATCAAATTTTCCAAGGTAACACGCCAGGGGGACACCAAAATGTCAAAATTTGATTTTGCTTAATAGGAACCATATTTAATTTAGTTGAGAACTTGCAAATTTAATACTTTTGGATAGAGTTTTACCTAACTGAGATATCCAGTATGATTTTTTTCATGTAAGACCATGTTTAAAGAAAATGGTACAAGAAAAGTTAAAGGGGCATTTCGTGATCCACAGCCTCGTCCCCCCGACTTACCAAAAAAAGTTGAGATTTTTATATCATCTGAACCGTCGGGCTAAGTATAGTATGTGTGCCCAATGTGACGTGCAAATTTGATCGTCTCTGCAAGAAATTCACAATTTTGTATTTTCTGTCCGTAAACGGACAGAAATTACTGTACAGTGGACTATGGGAGATTGTGATGTCTACCAACATTTGCCCATAAAACCAGAATCAACTGAAATTTTGGGAATAAGCTTTTCTCAAGGATATCTAGCGAAACATAAACAAACAGAAGGGGTTAGAATTACGAAATGCACCTTTAAAAAACCATCATAACAATGCACGACACAGTAATTTCTATTGACCCATGTAAGAAAGTGTGTGTAATGTTATTCTATTTCATGTGTTATATACATTACAAAATGATCCAACTAGTGCATTTTTTGTGTTCAAAAAAGCCTCGAGTCACCCCTAATGCCACATTAAAAATTTCGATGCGCCCATGCCTAGTAGTCCCATGTCGGCATTGATGCGCCCGTCACTATCATAACTGGAGGAACCCATAACTCTTTGCTCTTTTTTGTGTCTCAGTTCGGGGTACCATGTTGAAATTTTTACGGGATATTTTATACATAATTTTTCCCCATTATCGCCAATTTATTGGAGACATATTTATATATATCGCATCCTGGATGCGTTTATTATGACTACTGAACATCTGGGATTCTGAGGACGTCGTTCTGTTGGTGTTTGAGAAGATTTTTCAAGATCGGACTCCAGTTGCTGTTGACATAAGTATCATATATGTATTATTCCTTCACATGGTTGCCCTGTGAGCCTCAGGCCTTTATCGCGTCGCTCATATTGCGGGTAGTAAGTAGGCTTATTCCTTGGCCAGGTTATAGAGCATCAGCCCAGAAGGTTTTGGTTAGACGAACGAGATACCAATATCTGAACACGGGAAAATTCAGAGAAAAATATAACTTTTGCAAATATGAAAGTCTGCCGGGGACCCGTTGTTGCGTGTAGCCCCAGGAGAGGGGTAAAGTTACTATGGTGGTCAAATATTTGAACTGCTCTAAATCTAATGAAATATAGCTCAAATTATTCCTTAGGTTACCAGGAGTAAAAAAGTCAACTGGATCACATGTGTGTGGTGCTTCCTTTCCAAGATATTTGGGAAAATAGGCTAAAGGTCATTGGTTTATTCAAGAAAGGTCACCCGTTGCAATACCCAGATGTGTTTGTAAAAATATTTTTTTTTAATGTTTAATGATACTGAATCAACTGAACTGCGTTTGCACTTTGGGCATCTCCTTGTTGTTATAATGGAAGGGTACAAGATTCTGTAGGACTCTATGGGACGGGGACATATACCCCTCCCTATGAAAAGGGAAAACCGACCCCTTGCAAAATAAAAAGCATATTCTGAATCAGATCATTAAATAGTTTTAAAATTTTAAAAAGAAATCTTGGTATTACAAATTGTTGAAATTTCTGAATAAAACAAAGACCTTTAGCCTATTTTCCCAAATATCTTGGAAAGGGAGCACCCACACACATGTGACCAATTGACTTTTGGCTTACTACTAGTAGTAAGCCTATATGGAGACTGAGGAGACTGAGCGAGCATTTTTTCTTTTAATCTCGCCGAAAACAACTAAATGTGGCATTCAATTATGTCAAGTGGAATCAACGAAATCATGCTTATAGGGAGAGGCCCCAGAGATTTTGCATCAATTATTTGGATATGTCCATAATAACGTTTCCCCGTGAACTAATTTTTCGCTGAGCTGAAATGTGTAACACTGTAACACTTTGAAACTGGTAACAGGGGAAGTTGTTGTTGACTAGGAATCCAAAACGGTCGATAAACGGTACTTGAACATTATTACAGCGGCGTGATAATGATGTTGACTAACCCGGTGTTAAAGCGGGTGTAAATGAAACAAAACAGTTCAATTCAGCACAGCAATATTTTAGTTTAGTACTATTGTTTTTAAACTTTACTGGGAAATTGATGATCTGACTTAAAGTTTTTAAACGTTTATCGATATAACAGTTAGGTAAAACAATTCAGTTGTATGTATAGCTATAAAATGGTTAAAATCCATAAACAGTAAGTGGCCTCAGGTGTTCTTCACTCAAGTTGGTGCCTAAAGGGGGGGTTCCATGGAACCACCAAGGAAAACCACTTCCCGAGGGAATTTCCAAATGAAACTCATTTCACCTTTGAGGGGTCATAAAAGACAGGCAAAAGGTGCAATATAAATGAGTTCGTTTATCGTCTGGAAATTCGGGGCAAATCATTGTTTCCAAAAGCGGACAAATCGCTTCAAAAAGGAACATGATGTTTTAGGACCCTGCTTCCACAGCATGCAATTTTGCAAACACTTTTTGATGATTATATCTGCTCTAGAGGACCAATTTACATATATTAACACAAACATTACAATTTTGTACATTCTTGTATTTTTTGCGGGTGCAGAATCCTTTGGCATAGGTTTGATAGCAAATGGCGAGCAGTCGCTTGATGAGGAATCGCTTCTTTGAGCAAATAAAGGTAATTACTTTTCTGATTATGTTCATTCATTTGTTCATGCATATGAACATACGTAAGAGAAAATATTCTGGCAACCGGGTGCTAATTGTTATTTTGAAAATCACACTCCCCTTGGTGCCTAAGGGGGTTTCCTAGGGACCCAAGCAAATATCTCATTAATGGGCTCGACATTTTAGTAATTTTTTATGGAAAGAAGCGCATCATAAGTTTACACCAATTACAAAAATTTAGAGTTAGAAATATTTTTCAAGACTGAAGAAATCGCCGGAAAAACAAATCTGGGTACTATGGAAACCCACCCTAGGCACTTAAGTGTTTAAAAACAAAGGTCTATTTTAATCCGCGCATGTTTTGGTGGTCCAAGGAGTGTGTGCAGCCAGTGCAGGTCCAATTTTCCAAGAGCATAAATATCCACGGCCATGAATTGTTGATGTTGGGCTATATTGTTGGACCGTGTTGGAATGCGATGTGGGTGTGTGAGGGGGGTGTTATCGATTTTATTTATCTTTGTTTACTTAGTCAAGACGTTTAAATATCATCTGGTTCGATTAAAATCATTATATGCTTATGTTTTAGTAGTTTGCATTGTGGAATTGATTTTGATCTAGATTACCCATTTGATTTTTCTTGTTTTTTTTTTCATATGAATCTATTTGATCCCTCTGAAGTAATGGTACATTGATTTGATTGGCTATCCTACGGTATGGGGGTACGGGCGACCACTCTGGGAACACTTGGTATGGGTTTGGGATGCTTAATTTCATTCAAGGGGTTAAAGAAGTTTTTGGTTTTGTTCTTTTTTGGTTTTTTCGTTTGTGCATCGCTTGGTGGGAGTGTAGTTTTGATGTTTGTTTTGGAATGTTGCATATGCTTTGTTGGGTTCATTTTGAATGTCTTTGGAAGATTTGAATGAAATTATTGTTTTGGAGATTCGGACTGGAATTCGGACTCACCTCTTTGAAAGTGCGTGGTCCGTCGACCCGCTGCAACATGTCAATAAACTGATCATTGAAGCCAATCACTTTGAGGAGTGTATTCGGGGGGGGACCTGTTGAAAAATAATGTAACGAATGAGGAATTGCTCTTTTGACCTCTTGAATATTTTCTTGAATATTTAAACAGATGATGTAGTTACAATGTAGTCCAAATCGCGTCTTTTCATCTTTCATTTTAGGCGTATTCGTGATTTAAAGTGGACGTCTCTGTATCTATCGGCACCCGCTAAATCATCTTCCTCTTACAAGTATAATCTGCCTTGTTGAGATCTCCGAATATGAGGATGATTTGAAAGATTTGTAGTCTGTGTGCATGAAATATTCGTCAAAAGTTCTTGACCCTGGTTCCAGGCCCCGCCCGCGTGCCTGGAATGTCACACCTGTCGTCTCTTGGCATGCTTCTTACCATTGCGAGGTTGAAATGTTCAGGACACACAAAGTATGTTTTAGAAGGGGTGGTCTTATGGAAATATCTTGCCAATGATTTTTTCTAATGCCTTTAATGATTGCCATATAAAAAGACAAAATCAAGATCAGACTCACCATATTATCAGGTTTTGGTGGGATTTAAAAAATCAACTTCATGTCATTTCAAAAACAAAATGTTGCATAACGTCGCACCCATTCCTTGACCGTCCTTTTTTTCCTAATTGGTGTTAGAATGTGAGTGAACCAAACTTAGCCGAAGGGGGACATGGATTTTGCAACCTCCTTCACTTGGACCTGGGTTTGAGATCTTCTGATCAGATTTGCAGAGAGAAAGAAAAATGAACAATTTGACTAATTTTACAATTTGGCACAACTGGGGACCGGGGTATGGGGTTAGAAAGAACATTTAGAATAAAAAAACTGGAAGAAAAACTCCCCTCGGCGTAATCGTAAAACGGAGAATCCAGGGCTGCACGTGACGTAATTAATCATGACAATGAAAACATTCCAGGGTCGATTTGTAGTGTGGGACTTTTGACGAGCTGTGAGAACACCGTGGCATGACGAAAAAAAGGGGGAGGGGTCGCAGAGCTCCCCAAATAATTCTGAAATCAGAGAGAGGTATATGGACAATAGACATAAGCTGATATAAGGCTTTTAGTTTTAATGTCTGGCATTTTACGATGACGAAGATACCCTGAGTTTTTGATGTTAGAAAATCGAACTCTTTTATATTCATTGAGACCTCCCCCACTGATTTGAGGCCTGGCTTTCCTCATTTTGTTTTCATCCAGTGATGACCTTAAATTAAAGAATTATGCAACGGCATCTCAGTGATACCAGTGTAACTGGTTACTGCCGTAATAAGAGTTTATAAACATTAGATATCAGCAGGATCCGTCATATCATGGGAAAATGCCCCAGTATTTTTCCGCGCACATTGGAAACTACAGCCAATTTGATGTTCGACTACATGTATAGAGGTCAGTTGCATTGACGGGTTAAAAAAAAAAGGAGTTGCAGAATAGCACAGGGCTGGCTGTTGGCAACTTAGAAATATCATCCAAATATCATTTAATGTCCCTATTATTTTTCAACCCACGTTTAATTCCAGTCTGACAACCCTTATAGCACGTAATCGTAACTAAGGAATATATTTCAATTTATTCGTGCTTTTTGTTGTTGGCATTCATTGAAAGGGCTTTTAACATGGTGACTCACTGGGCAAGGCACGGCCGGCGTGGATTAGAGGATTGCTGAGAACTTAAGGGACAATGGCCCGTCATTGCGGTGGAATGGAAATTGCTATATCTGTGACTTACGATTCGCACTAAATTTGGGTCATTTTTAGAAGCTACAACATTCGATTGAGATATTTTAATTACTATAGGGTTCTCACCACATAGCTAAGTTTAGACTGAAGTTTTTAATGCCACTGTACTTAAAAAATTTCTCCAGTGGGGACGTATGGGGGACGGTCAGATGGCAGAACCCCACTTTTTCAGGAGAGTTATTTCAAAGAGCTCTCTCATGACGCAGTTGTATGTGGATGGGTCAGCTTTTAAATTATGATCTCCCAAAATTTTGACTTTCCTCCTTTCATGTAATATAAAAATCAGACGGACTTAGTTTGCTTATTGACAGTTCCTTAAATGCGGGCTGTCGGACGGCGGAGCTCTGGTCCATTTTCGTATTTTTAAAGAGCTCTATTTCATGATACAGTCCCATAATTGTACATAGGTAGCTTAGTTTTTTTTTTTTACAAATTGGGTTGCTGAAGTTATATCCTTTTGACATTCATTTAACCTTTTATGTCATTTCTTGGTCAAATACTGATTTTGGTCGAGTAATATTGAAGCTTGTTACCAAAGTTACTCAAAAAGAAACAGACATGACTATGTGGGCAAGACACAGATTGACCTTTGGTGACCCTATTGTGACCTTTGGACCCAATTTCATTAAATCAAACGGTTAACAATTGCGCATTCTCACATATGCTCGACTGATAACTTCATACTGGCCAGGAGAACCACTGGACCAAGGCTCCATGTGGTGTGTAAACAAAGTGGACCTCTGATGACCCCGATGTGAACTCACCCCATTTGGTGATCTTTAAAACTACCCCTTTCTTTGGCACATTAAGATGCGACGGCTACTAAAGTTACTAAAAAGAAAACACTGGCCCAGACTTAATGTGAGAGTTACACAAGATTGACCTTGAGACCCTAGTGACCTTTGACCCAATTCATTAAAATCGAACAAAGGTTAACAATGGTCATTTCTCACATACCCATCGACGACTAACTAATACTTGGCCAGGAGAACCACCGGCCCAAGGCTCACATGTGGGGTAAACACAGTGACCTTGATGACCCCTATGTGAACTCGACCCCATTTGTGAAACTCTTTATTTTTAAATACAGTTCTTTGGCACATAAGATTCTACGGCTACCAAAGTTACTCAAAACGAACCACTGGCCAAGACGTAATGTGGAATGTACACAGAATTGACCTTGAGGACCCCTAGTGACCTTGACCATTCATTAAAATGACACAAAGGTTAACCAATTGCTCATTCTAACATACCCATCGAATGATTAATTTCATACTTGGTCAGCGAACCACTTGGCCCAAGGGATCATATGTGTGTGTAAACAAAGTGATCTCTGATGACACCTATGTGAACTTTGACCCCATTTGTGAAAATCAAACACCAAAGTCTATCAACAAAAAAACCGGCAAAAGTCTATTCTAACATAAAACTACGTTGACAAAACGTATGATGGAAGGCGACACAAGCTTTCTGAAGGAACGATGTTATTTTTTACCTTTTACCTTTAACTTGAGAATATTGATTCTTACCTATTTATTCAAAAATGTGCACCACATCTAGAAGCTTGGCCAAATTTATACGATATCGTTGTGGAATGTTTCTATATTGATACTTTGGCATAAAAGAATGCAGTGCCATTTTTATGAGATTCTGTAATACAACATATTTGACAAACCGTAAAATGATGAATGAAAATGCGGAATTTTTCACAATGAGTAAGATTAGCTGCAGCACTTGCCGAACAAAATGTTATTTGGTTGAGTGGTTCTTAAAATTATGGTTCCACTGAACAAAGTCAGCAAACAGAGCATCATTTTGTCTTAGGCATGGAAATCCCCATGGGCCTATCGAGCAGATCATGGCTTACCCCATCCCTGCCCTGCACAAGATGGAAAAAGGGTATTTTAGCACAACTAGTTGCAGACTTGTCATGGGTATTCATGATGGAAACTGATAAGTACACAAATGATTTGGCAACCAGGCTTTTCAATCTGAAATCATAGCAGGCAGTGAGGTTGACTTTGACCAGTGAGGTCAAGTCAACACACGTCAAGTGAAGTCGCAAGTCCAATTGAATCGCATGATAAACCTGAGGTCAATGGCAGTCCCCAGTCAACTCCAAGTCAAATGTCAAAAGTTCAATCATTGCTAATTTACCACCTGTCAAACTGAAGTCTCGATACTATTAAAGCGTAGAGCCTCAGCACCATCGGTGCTCTTGTTTAAAATTTGACCCCTGTAGAAGCTAAATTTAACCTTTGACCTACAATAATGGTTTTCAGCTTATAACTCCATAAGGGTAAATCAGAGATAGCACAAACTATACTTTTTTAATCCTTGTGATCATACGAACATTTTGGTATGCAATTCAACAACATTGGAGCACTTTTCAATTTTGACCCCTATTTAATCTTTTGCAACCCCCTATCTCACTTAAGCTACCCCTTCAGAATGGGCATCATACATTTTTGTGTATGTCATATTATGAGGTAGCCCTGATATAAATGCCTTTTTTTTTTTTTTTTTTTTCAGAAAAAAATCACGACGCAACATAGCGTAATATTCTCTCAAAGCCGTGGATGTTTTGTAGGATTTCCTGATTACGTCACCTGGGGATTCCCCGTTTTTTTACAAAGGGGAAGAAAGTTTGCAGGTTTTTTATTTATTTATTTATTTACCATATTTTAACAGGGTAGCCTACACAACAATGCTGATTTACAGTAGGGCCCTGTATATACAAAACATAATTACACTTTAAAAAGACACAACAACAACCAATCTCTACTCAAACTCTAACACACTTTTCTTATGAAGCTTCAGCACCATTGGTGCTCTTGTTTAATCCTTGTGATCATACGAACATTTTGGTATGCAATTCAACAACATTGGAGCACTTTTCAATTTTGACCGTTATTTAATCTTTTGCAACCCCCTATCTCACTTAAGCTACCCCTTCAGAATGGGCATCATACATTTTTGTGTATGTCATATTATGAGGTAGCCCTGATATAAATGCCTCTTTGCCCCCCCCCCCCCATTCGTATCCCCTTGGCTTGAAAGGCAAGGGGAATTTGCAATAACACTCGTCTGCATGTGTGTGTTTATGTTCCAATTTGGTTAAGTTTTAATTAGGTTTTCAATGTAATATCTTCCAGAATGGTTAGGTTTTCATTTGCAATGACTTCAAAAAGTTAGTCCAATTTAAACCAGACATAACGTTCAGATGCAATAGAAGTTCTTTCATATGTATCTCATACAAAAGATGAAATGCTTGCATCACAAAAAAGCCTTCAATAAAACAAGACGGTCCACAATTTTCAGTTGCGTATGATCCATTCACATTTCCAGTTCGATACACAAATGGCAAAACTGTGCAAAGAACGAATAACCTTCAGATTTTGCAGTTTTTTGACCTTGAATGACCCCTGATGACTTCAATACCTACAAAATATAGACCAGTTAACATCGTACGTCACTTCTTTTGTTGCCTGCGAATCCATTCCTGTGAATCGTTATGGCCCATAGTATTAAAACTCTAACAGATACAATTGCCCAGTGTGGAACAGTCAGGCCGACCTATTTCAAGATACCAGGCCCTAACATGTTTACAAACATTGCTGTTAACTGGTCTATTCAGCATCAACAACTGAACCACTCGTCAAGCTTCGTCTCCACACACTTGCGTTTACCCCACTTGACACCCCTTGGACCTTAAATGACCCCTAATGACCTTATCATGACCTTTAAGATATTTTCGCATCAATCAATCCCACCCTAAGAATCATATCCTTACAACAAAGCATCACCATCTAACTTCCTTTGACCTTGAATGACCCCAATGGCCTCATCATGACCATAAAAACAATCAACCCTACTATACCCTCAAAGTATCAAGTCCATATACCGTTTTTCCCATTGGATCACCTTTCACCATAAATGACCCCAACGACCTTATGAAAGTATGAAGAAGTGGCATAAAATACAGAACCCTAGTAAGCCTCAGCATCATGGCTGACTCGCGTTTGGGGTAAAACTAATATTCAAAGACAAGTTACCGGCGGTCTTTATTACCACAAGGCAAAGATATGAAAACCTTCTTGGAGTAATAGAAGGAATCACATGATGCAACTTGAGGCTACCAATTTAAATAACAAGAAACTCAAACATACAATAACATATATACGAGCATGTTAACTAAATAGGCAATATAACCCAGAACAAAACATGTTGACAAGAACACAAAAAACCAACAACAACTAGTAAACAACTAATGTAGGTGGTAGTGCTGAAGTTATGGAACTTCTTTGCAGAAATTTGTCCTTAAAATATATTTCCAAAAAACCAAACCCTATCCCAAACACATACTATCCAACAAAACATCTTTCTCAAAATAAGTAACTGAACCGTACTGACAAGCATGTCAATGTAATTAATATTTAATACAAATTGCCCTGACTACTCGACCAATACACGAATGTAGGGTTCACTTGTACACTTACAAGCAAAACCTGTGGACGGGGTGTTGTTAAGGGAGAAGATGGGGTCTGGGAAGGGGAGATGGTGTGGGAAGGGGAGATTTGGGTGTTGGGAAGGGGGAAGATGGATGTTGAGTGTTGGATGTTGAGAAGCTGGATGTTGGGTGTTGGGAAGATGGATGTTGAGAGTGTTGGGAAGATGGATGTTGGGTGTGGGGAAGATGGATGTGAAGGTGTTGGGAAAGATGGATGTTGAGGTGTTGGGAAGATGGGATTGTTGAGGTGTTGGGGAAGATATGGTGCGATGTTGGGAAGATGAGTTAAGGAAGGGAAGGTGGGAATTGGGAGGGGGGAAGAGGGGGGTTGGGAAGGGGAAGAGGGGGTCTTGGGAAGGGGAGATGGGGGCGGGGAAGGGGAAGATGGGGGATTGGAAAGGGGAAGATGGGGGAGTGGAAAGGGGAAGATGGGGATTGGGAAGGGGCAGATGGGGGATTGGGAAGGGGAAGATGGGGATGGGAAGGTGAAGATGGGGAGTGGGAAGGGGAAGATGGGGATTGGGAAGGGGAAGATGGGGATTGGGAAGGGGAGATGGGGATTGAAGGGGGAAGATGGGGATTGGGAAAGAGGAAGGTGGGATTGGGAAGAGGGAAGGTGGGTGGAGATTGTGAAGGGGAAGATGGGATGTTGGTAGATGAGGTGTTGAGAAGATGGGGTGTTGGCAAAGGGGGGGACAGATGGGTGTTGGGAAGGGGGGAGATGGGTTGTGGAGAGGAGGTGGATTTTTGGAGGGGGGAAGAGGGGTGTTGGGAAGGGGTGATGGGGTTGTGGTGGAGGGGGATTTTCATTTACAAACAATTCCATGTACTTAGAGAAACGTCAAAATGATTTAATGCCTATGATTAGGCAACTGGATTTTCCCCACCAAATATTTTGTTCACTTTCTGATGCAATGGTGAGATACCTGCTGCAGCATAAGCGAGAGGATGCATGCATCGGTGGTTGATTGCTCTCATTTATTAAGGGTCTTGCTATTTAAGAGACAGGGAGGGAAATTTGTTGAGGATACAAATTTCTCCACAATTTGTCAACTTGGTCGGTGTAGAATACCTAACGAGACGTTTCTACGGTGTATGGTTTTAAAACAAGAACAAAAAAAATATGTTTTGAACTTTCTTGCTGTCGTAATCATCCCCTAGAACAAAAACAAAAAAGCATGCTTTGATTTTGTTGTGCACGAAAGAAACAGAAACATGCAAAAAATATCTTCAATATCTGTTTACATAACCACTCGTATTTTCTTTATTCACTTTAAATGTATCTAATACATAGGTAAAAGCATTCTTAATATGCAAAAATCTCAGATTTGAAAAAAAAAATTGGGGCACTTCTTTTAGAAATGTTCCTATATCCCTTTAAAGCTACCTTTTCTGTAAATTTTTTTTCTTGTTTGTCCCCGCAAGAAGAAACATTCCATTAGTCCAGGCTACAGAGTCATTGATAACTAAACATCAAACGTTGTTTTATTATAGACGTTAGTCTGTATATTGGGATTGGTCTACTTTTGAACAATCCAAAAATGTGCCGACAGAAAACAGTAAGTGTGCACGTATTGGGGTAGGTACTGTACCTTTTCCATTGTGAGAAAGATTTGGACTTCTGTCAACGGTTTTGGATAGAGGTAGCGGTGTTTGGGCTATAAATTGGGTATGTTATGTGTTGAAGTCTCTAAGGGCCGAACGGCTTGTTTTGTTTTTTGTGAAGGAAAAAAGGTGGAATTTTGGAAGATTTGTGAGGCAAGTAGTTTCAAGAAATGAAGTACATCTGGAGACTTGACCAATGGGAATCTTCCATGTTCCTATACTGGGGGGGATCTATTGAGAAAAAATATCATGAGTGTGCTGGGAGAGAGAGCGGGTGAATAAATATAGGGGAGTGTTTCTGTAGCCGTATAAGGCGACTAAACCCAGGTTTCAGTAACCGTATAGGCTATATACCAAAACAGGCCCTGTGGTTAGGTAGCCGTATACTGCTATGAGCGTGGCCCAGTGGGATCGGTTTTTTTTTTAAATAGCCGGACAGAGTCAAGGGTGACGTACGCTCGACAAAGTAATCGCCCCATGAAGAAAGTGAAAATGGAGTAAAATTGTGATATTATGCAGTGAAGGTTGTGATCATTATAACTGTGGGAAATTATATAGATTTAGTAGGGAACTTAGGATAACAATAGTTTGCGGACTTTGCGATCCCAAGCCTATCCGTTGGTGCCAAAATATTATACGCAAATATGCTTATCCGGAAAATCTGTGGCTGTTGCAACTCCTCTCCATAGGATGTGTTACAACATACGACTGTTTGACGAGGGTAATTTTTTTTTACATTATGCCTACTTTTTTTTTAATATTGTCATTGATATCAAAACAAGCGAGAAAACTCGAGTGCGACTTATTTGTTGTTATTCCATTTAAACACGTAATTACTTAAAAAGAGAAACATAACTAATCCATGAGTCTTGTTAGAGCAAAAATTTATTTATTTTATTAAAGCAATGCATATAACCAACTACAGTGGTTTTGTAAAAGTGTTTAGGCGTATGAAAGTCGAGTTTGTTTCCCGTAACCCTCCCGTGTTAAGATTTTCTGCCCGCGTTTGAAATGTGAAATCCCCAAAAGTTCAGTATTTTGTATTTAAAGACATATTTCAAGGTTTCTTCTTGTGATCACATCTGTGATTGAATTTAGCTAGATTATTAAACCAAAAATACAGTTTCAAAAGTCAATTTCTAAATGTAGGGTGGTGTTTGACAAAATATTGTAGGTATTAGAGGAATGCTGAAGGTTGGTGAAATGGCTGTTACTGCAAAATTAAGAATAATGAAAAATGAAATAAACTGCCTCATTATGATTTGTAAAAATGTTACGGGAAAACCTAACATTGACTTTCATTGGCCTTATCGAGTTACAAAGCGCATCAAAACTGCATGACATGACCAGAACATTTCTTTTCTCTATTGCTCTTACTTTACAGGCCAAATATTGATTTTATGAATTGTCTACGAGAGCAAAAGAAATATAAATAGGATTAAAAAAAATGTTTTTGTATCTTTCGAAGACCATGTTTTGCAGATATTGAAGAAAAGAATACATAGTGCAGTTATCGCCACAGCCATTAGGCGCCCTTTACAAACGATAAACCTTAATTTTCACAAATCTCTTTTTTCGTTCAGGATTTCACAATTTAATTACACCACACGACGGTTTTTAAAAACACAACAACGTTTTAAACACAAAATGACGTTGTAATAATCATCTAGGCCAAAAAAATAGTTGTCTTCGCTTCCTCGGCTAGCTTAAAGGGCTTTCGTGATCCACACACCCTCGTCCCCCGATTTACTCAAAACGTTGAGATTTTTATATCATCTGAAACCGTTAGGCGTGTAATCCATGTGTACCAAAGTGTTACGTGTAATTCGGTCGTATCTGTAAGAAATGCAATTGGGATTTTCTGTCCGTAAAACGGAAAATTAAGCAAGGGCTATGGGACGTGGAAACAAACATTTGCTCATAAACACAAACTGCAAATCGGGATCAACTCAACTTTTGGAATAAGCTTTTCTCAAGGATTACTAGTGAACACAGTAATAAACACAGAAAGTTGCTGGAATCACGAAATGCGCCTTTAAATTAGATTGAGCTCATGCCTCATACTGAGCGTCGGCGGCGATTTTGACACTTTTGTTTTACATTTGGGAACCAATGGAACCTACAAATAAAGAAAAAAAAATGGAAACTATATGACTCTATGAGTGTTTTTTTCCTGTGTGAAGTTTGCTTTATTGCCTTGAAAACAGAAGGGGATTACATTGGACTTGACATAGTTCTAAAAACACAACGGCGCAATTTTTTTAAATCGCATGGTAACTAACTTATTTTTAAAAAAAACCAAATGATGAACCTCTAAGCACGATGGCTGAGGGGTCGGACTGGGAATTTTCACACAATCTTAAGAGGAAACCCATGACGCAAATACTAGTAAACAAAAAACACCCCCTTAGCAACATTTTAATATTTAATTTTAATTTTTAATAGAACATTTGTTAATGGGCTCTAATTATTTACTATTGTTTCTTGCTTAGAAGTTTGGAAGGCGAAATATTGGTTTGCGGTGGAATTACATAAATTATCGCTTTGTGTTAAATATATTCTGATATATTCTGTAGTGTTTTTTGTTTCTTTTCGAAGGCCCGCCCGATTTTGTAGTTTTGAACGTAGGCAGTAAATCCGGATATGGTTTACCGATAGTTCCCCAAATTATAATTACTGACTCCAATGCGATTTTTATATTCATTCATATTATTTTTTTCACGGTAAAATAGCTTCAAAAATTAGGTAAGCTTGCACGAAGCAAGCTACCCATGATAACCCATCGATTCAATCTATTGAGACTGTTTTGATATGAAAATTAGTAATTACCGACACAATCCTTTGTGCGTGGTTGAGCCGATACAATGTTAATTCAAGCAATACTTCTGTATAAGTGCAAGTCAAATTCTTTGAAAAAAGAGTAGGAAGAAAATTCTTTTTAAACCAATTTAATTTGATCTTTGGTCATGTTGTTGTCAAATAAACAATGCATATTGTTCATAAAGAGGAAAAAACTTGCTTATTGGAAGTCAAATTGCCCCAGACCCAAAATAACCTCACTTCCCGGCTGGGCTTCTTGAACTATTGTTGTATAGGTACGATGTCCTAGGCTGGTGCGTACGGCTTACCGAAACACTCCCGGCTATTTTACCGTATATGGCTACCGAACCCTGGGGGTAGGTAGTCGTGTACGGCTACGGAAAACCTTCGTTAAAAATATGAACTATTGGAGGAATCTGAGGATTTGGGGCATGATTTATAACACCGAACATTTTAGATGTATTACGTAAAAGAATAAAGTTGGTGTTTTTTAATTGGACCAGAAAGTTACCTTTTTTTGCAAGATGGTCAACTGCATTGTGGAACTAAAGATGTTGAAGAATCCCAATGAAACAAATCCAATACCCATTAATACATTGTGTCAAATTATCACAACGAATTGGTAAAAGGTGTAACATCACAATTTGAATGCCCCCCGTCTGAGGTCGGAAATCTTTTGTTCTAGGATATGGTGAAATAGATTAAATAATTCTAATCTCATAAAGCTTACAACCTAATTTGTGGCGTCTTAATGCTTTGGAGAACAATAAGTCCTGAAAATTCCAATCTCCCATAATACATTGTGTTCAAATTATCCCGTATACGCCAAGGGATATAGCAGAATAACAGATGTGATCATCAAAGGTCCATATTGGTCTGTGGGATATGGTGATACATTGCGTTATATCATGTTATTTCCGGGTGCCCTGCTCCATGGGGCTTCCCTGCTACGGGCCTACTGTTTATTGTCATAAGTGACAAGGTTTATTTCTGCCTAACTAATATAATTATTCAATTTAAATAATGTCAATAAATAAATTACTAAAAAGTGAATATTTAAAATATAAAAAAAATGTGTAAATGAGAAAAAATCAGTCCATTTTATATCTTAACACAAATGACATGTTGTCAAAATTAGCTTTTTTTTTTTAGGTATTGGAAGGAATCGTACCTGTAGATTGGAACTGTGGGCTGTAAATAACAGAGAAAGTGAGCGTATGGAGGGGGGGTGAGCAGTGCACTCAACTTTTTGGGTACGAATTTGTGTGGCCGACTTCCAACTTAAGAGCTGGGGAACTGATTGTCTTTGAACAGGGCCTTAGAATTAGAAAAAAAAATTGGAGGAAACTTGGAGGCTTTTGAACTACAATGTGGCTCAAATGCAGTGAGGAAAAAACGGGCGGAGTCTGGGTGAGAGGGCGAGCGACCGGGGGCGCACTCTGGGTAGGGATGTGTGTTGCCCGGACTTGTGAATTAGGAACTGAGGATGATTTTGTCCTCTAAAGTAGGGCCTTAGAATGGATTAAAGGAAATATGCCGGCTTTGAACTCAAATAGGCTCAGATTAAGCTCTGGGGCAAACCATTTCCCAAAAGGGACTCAAGGGGGAAAAATTATGCTTCAAATGGAAGTATTAGTAAACTCAGTGCTGGAGTTGCTGTGAGGCATGGAATGGGGTTGTTCGGGAAAAGGAGAAAGAACCCGGGGGTGGTTTTTTTTTTGGAAGGAGAAACATGGGATGGTTGGGGAAGTGGACCTGGGTAAGTGGGAAGAGAAATCTGGGTTAGTTCAGAAAAAGATCATGTTGTCTGGACCGGAGACCATGAGTATTTCGGAATGGCCACTTTGGTTAGTGGTAAAGGCACCTGTGTTAGAAGAGGAGAATTTTAGTTACTGGAGAAGGATGATTGGTGGCAGCTGGGAATGGCTCTGAGACCACATGAAAAGGGGATCTTGTGTTAGTGAGAAGGGAAATTGTGACAGTTAGACCTTAGACCTCTGGGGAGGTAAATCAAGTGGACTTTTGTGTTGTATGGAATAACGACTCAATGACACTTAAGATATAGCCTTACTGTGATTTTTGTTAGCGATAATCCAACTAAAAAACACAAATTATGATCTTCAGCCTACAGCATTGAAGGAATTACGATCTTTACTGATTGACAGTTGCTGCCATATTGAACCGACGATCTTGGATGGCATCTGCAGTTAGAATCAATTTGATTATTGCATATGATATTAAATTGGTCTAAATAGGTATAGGATAGACACAAACATGGCAGCTCTTGGCTATAGGTAGTAATGATTTTTCCATTTTGGAGCCATCTTGAATGGGTTATTGATTTGATTGATACCAAATTGTTTAAAGCTATTCATAATGGTTTCAATTCAATATATTGATTGCTTAAGCATTGGCATAAGACCAAGTTACCATTCTATGTTAAAGGTAGATAATATTCAGATGCTGGGGGGGGGGGGGGGGGGGGGGTGGATTATGTATCAGCGGCCAATGAATCTCTTTAATTAGGTGGTTAAAGGGCCATGGGCCCGATCGCTAATAGGCCGTCGTCCCCAGAACCCCTAGATTTTATGGGAAAGTGGTCAAACATTTGGTATCAGAGGAAGCTACTTTTTCTCATTTACCTGTGTTAAATGGATTAGGGTGCATTTTTTAAGATTGTTTTGTTTGGAAGTTATGAGGCAAATATGTACCCCATTTTGGTCGAACAATAGTAATTTTACAAGCTAGAGTATTCTTAGGGGGCTTACAATATACAGTTTTTGCTCTCACATGAAAACTGATTGCAATATCGGTGCGAAACTTTACAGATGGGGGTTTTGGGGGAGGTCCATCTATCCAAGATGAAATTTCCAATCCTTAAATGGGCCATGAATCATATTAATTGTCACAGTATGGTGTTTGAATCGACAGGCCAAAAAAATTACAACTTTGAGTAATAAACATTTGAGATTTTTAGGTTTGGGGGCGGTTCATTTTGAATTTTTTCGTTTCTTTGAAAATGCTCAGGTATTTTTTGGCATCCATCGGATTCAGATTCAGCATGAAAAAACTGGTCTAGAAACCGTGAAAAACATTATAGGTATAACAACGTCAAACAGTCGTAGGCTGGACTACAGATGTTGATCTTCGACTTTTGAAAGATTTGTTTGTAATTTGCCAGTATATATGATGTTCGATTCCACACCTTTCATGTTATATTTTACTGTTACGTAGCATTAAACTTGAAATATTGCATACTTCTCTTATAAACTGAATCATTGTCACGGTATTATAACCTTTCTCCTCAAGTGATGTGATTTGAGATTTCAAAATGAACTTATTTTTCTGTTTTTAATTATCCAGATAAATATCCCACACAATCCTTGGTTCAGTGATGACGATGAATGATGATGGAGTGTTATAGTACTTTTCACATCAAATGGAGGTCAACTTTAACAAACAATTTCACAACAGGACATCTTTATATCATTGATAGGTAATGCAAAACTCTGTTCAACATATTGAAATGAAGAACAAACCCCCCCCCCCCCCCCCCCCCCCCCCCCCCAATAACCAACGCAAACTGTTTAAAAAACAGAAACAGATATCAGGTGTTAAAGTTCCAGGCAAAAGAGAAGAGATACAACTTTAACATTCACTCAAATCAAATTAGTCAGAGGATTTTTTCACCAAGTAATTACCCCCACTCTCCACTTTTTCCAGTGGTTCATATCCAACCTTCAAGCAAGAACCATTAAGTGGATTGAATCTACAATGTTGGGACACTGATCAATTTTGTTTACAAATAAAGGAAAAACCAACAGCACTCTTTTTGATGCATTAAAACGGCCTTGTGATGAACGCATACAAACATTTGAGGGCATTTTGTGACGGTATTTACCTTCACTTGATACTCTAACAGAACATGTGAAAAGGATCAGAAGAAGTATACATGTTTCAGAATACGTAAGGAATGTCGTCGGCTGCTTCGAAGAAACTCCGTTTGGGTCCACACGAAGGAAAAACCTCATCAGTCTGAGCATTTTCAGAAAAGCCAACCATTGACAGCAAGCGTAATGCAATAATTTCAGACACCAAAAAATACTCAGGTGCCTATTGTCAGAAAAGGCTTTGCAAAGCAACACAATCTAAAAATACCAACATTCGGACCCACCACCAAAGGAAAAAACCATAGGAGTGCGAGTATTGTCAGAAATGTTATATTACACAAAGCCAATCTTATGGTAACATTCGAACCCACACGATGGAAAAACCCTACAAATTGGGAGTATTGTCAGAAGTGCTTTGACACAAAGCCAATCTTAATATACACATTCGTACTCACACAGAAGGGAAAAACCCCAAAGTGTAGGTGTGGTCCAGAGATGCTTACACAAAAAAAACCACCTTACCAAGCACATTCGAACCCACACAAAGGAAAAACTATATAAGTGGTTGATTATGTCAAAAATGATGTTGCACAAAACGGCACTTTAAATGCACAGAATGCGGACTCACACAAAGGGAAAAAAACAATATCAGTGTAAGTTTTGTCACAAATGTTTGCCACAAAACGACACTCGGACATACACATTCGGAGCCATCCAAGGAGAAAACTTACGTGTGAGCTTGTCAGAACTGTTCCTAGCAAGACAATTAACAAAAACACTTCAACGGATTCACTCAAAGGAGACACCTTACCAATGTGGGTATTGGGTCAGAAATGTTTTTCTGGAAAGGACATGCTTGCTTACACACTTCGCACTCACAAAAAGGAAAAAAACCTTATCATGTGTGAATATTGTCGGGAAATTGTTTACTGAAAAAGAACACTCTTACAAAACACATTCGATCCACACAAACGAAAAAACCCTACCAGTGTAGTATTGTCGAAATGTTTTAACAAAAATGCACTCTTACTGCACACATACGGACACACACAAAGAAAACCCTTCAGTGTGAGTTTTGGCAGAAAGGCTTTGCTAAAGACACACAATTGACAAGACATATTCGGACCCACACAAAAGAGAACCATATCGTTGTGAATATTGTCAGAGAGACTTCACGCAAGTTACTCACATTAGAAGACATCTGTGTGTGTTTGGTAAAAACCCTACACTTATTGGACTTGCTATACCTGTACGCATTGACCGATTAACTAACTGCTTGGTATAGTTATAGAACATGTTCATCCTTAACATTTTACCTTATTTGCATCATGATAATGAACTCAATTGTATATTTTACCCAAATATCTGATTAAAGTAGAGGTGGGCTATAGAAGGTCAATGTTTCAGATCACCTTGAACACAGGCTCATTTGATGACTTTAATCACCCCGATCCCACTTTCGAAGAAAAAAATGAAAAAAGTGCGAAAACCAGGGTGCCCCATCGATAAATCCAAAATGGCCGCCAAATTGTCAAAAAATTGATTTTTGACTATAACTCAATTATTTTTTGTTCAATTTGCTTAATTTTGGTGGCAATACCCATGTTTTGGGGGTATTAGGAATCATGCTATGCAACTTTCATCTTGCCATAGCCTTTCGTTTTCTTGAAAATGATGTTTTGCCTAAAATTGAGCTCTGAGATCGCTTTTCCATAAAATCCGCTTTCGATTGAAAATAGTGATTCTAACATTCAAAAAGTTGAGTTTTATTATAGAAACTTGCTTACAATTTGACTTGCGTGGTATTTGCAGTTTTGAAACTGTAGGCTTTTTAATTACATAAATATGCCCTCCATTGAAACCTACACATAAGAAAGTTCGTTGACCCCTGTATATTTCAATGAGAGTTTTCATCAAATATTAAATTGATGCCACAGGAAAATGGCAAGTGTTACACAGCTCTAATCTTAAGAAAATAATGAATCAACTATTCAGATGATGGCCCACCAGTTAAAATTTAAACTTTTGATACGATGTGTACATTTTTGGAAAGCGCCCTCGCAGTCCAATATTGAGCTGAAACTGCAATATCAAGAAAACAAAAAGTTGTGAAATGGAAGTTGCATAGAATGATTCCTTGCAGGCCAAAACATGGGTATTGCCACAAAATGAAGATGCTTCAACAAAGCTTTTCAAGTTATGGTCAAAAATATTATTTTTGGCCAATTGGCGGCCATCTTGGATTTTTTGTTGGGGCACCCTGGTTTTCGCACTTTTTAAATTTTTTTTGGCTTCAAAAATATATGATAAGCATCATTAAAGTCATCATTCTAGCCTGTGTTCGAACTTCGAAGTGATCTGAAACTATGACCTATATATGACCCTCTATAGCCCACTTCTAATTAAAGGGATAAGCAGTGATTTGCTGATCTGAAACATCAAAATACCATCAAAATTTGTATTTTGGTATTTTTGTTACTGGCATAGATGTGCTAACATAACCTGCAAGTGGTTGGCTTGAATTGAAATCCATGTGTTAAAGACAAGACAGTACTTTTTATCCGATTCTGTAATTTCTATACGTGCGTATCAAAATTCCGACTAGAGATCAAAAAGCCTTTCCATGTAAATATCCGAGATTTATAAACATAATATTGTGCATGACCTATACAGTTTGACCTCAAACACAAACATTATTGAGCTTTGTTTATTCTGTACTGGTGTAAACCACAATCACCTGTTTAGTGCAGATTTTGAGATGCCTTCGCTGTATGTTTATTTGCAGGAGGCATAATGACAAATTTCCTCAAATACTTTTTTTTTTTACTATTTAGCATTTTTGTTCTAACATTAAAATAGTTATATGGAATTGTGCATACTTATCTTTGAAATGCATTTCCACATTTTTTGATTCCCTCGCATTATCGCTGCTTATCCCTTTAAGCTTAAATATGATGGTGGAAATAATCTTGGGCATCACATGAATAATGAGGTTAAAGGTCAAATGTTTCTTGTTAATGACTCCATTCACAATCCACTGTAATTTTTGTTTACCCTAAAATTACCCTGCCTTAATTAACACTTATTAAGTGACCAAGGGGGATTTCCTAGGGACCCCAAAATTTGTTTTCGCACTGGCCACTTTACGCGTGGGATTTTTGCACCAACATTTTTTTGTAATTGTCTGACTTTTAAATGCGCTTCTTTTCATACCAAAAAAATTAAAATCGGCCAAACCGTTAATGAGTTAGTGGGGTCCCGTGGACCCCCCTTGGGTACTAACGGAAGTCAACTGAGAATATTTAAAAAAAATCAAAGAACCAAACCATTTTTTTTGCTGATATATGTTCAAACATACATATAAGTAAACAATAGTACATTAAAAGTAATTAACCCTTTATGTGCTGAAAACAATTTCATTGTGGACATTGCTAAACCGTTACTCTACAAAGTCTGGGAAAATGATGTGTATTTTGCAACACTGGTTAAAAATACAGGATTCCTAAAACTGCCAGTTTTGTGTTAAATGTATGTAATTTGGGTCTTCTAGAGTAGATAACATAAGTTTTCAAAATGTTTGATGTAAGCGCAAGGCTCATTTGAATTTTCCGTCTTTTTGCCCATTTTTCGCATGTTTTGAAAACAATGTTTTGCCCCTAATGTGCAGCCCAAATAACAAATTTCATTTTTATTGCTGATTTGGGGTTGTCTTACGACCCTTCACATGTGGTATAAATTTCGTACAAAAATTCCTTTGGGAAAGTGGTTTCCTGGGGGGGGGGTGGTCCAATGGCCCGCTCCCCCATGCATTTCCACTTGGGCACAAACAGGAGTGAAACCCCTTGGTCACTTAAGTGTTAAGGCAGAAAGACACATAGGGATCACTTTGTCCACAGTTGATGTCTGTTTGTTGTTGTCTGTTGTTGTTGTGAAAAGGGTTAACATTTGCCTGTAATATCCACATACTTTGATGAATTCAAACCAGGCGGGTGACACTGTGTACAAATGCCATAGACAATTTCGATAAGCTACCTAATTATTTATGCATTAAACGTATTCATGACGTAAACCGGGGGATGACGTAGCGTAATAGCGTCACATACTACTGGCGAACTATAAGCTACAGATTTCATGCCCAGGTCAGTGTGCAGTACACACCATTTCTCTGATCGAGGTCCTATCCGATTATTTAGGATCCCTGACCTAATTGGGAACCACCGGTGCAATATGACATCCCCCAATTGTTGATAAGGGACCGTACGTTCAGTAATTACGAGGGACAGCGCGGTGGCTGGGAGATTCAAGTGGGGTTGAAAAATTGAAAAAAAACAATAGCACCCCCCCCCTCCCTATTGCCACAATGTACAAGGTACACAACCCCACCCCTCCCTCTGCACATGAAAAATTTCACACAAAACCCCACCCCCCCGTGCCAATGCTTAACTCATGTTAAATGGTGTTCATTTTTCACAAGCATGTACAGGGCAAAGAGTTTAAATGATCTTAGTGTTGGCTCATTTTATTTTTTTCATATTTCTTCTGTTTGATGGCCTCCATTTTTCTGATTAAACTTTTAAAAATATTATTTTCCAATTTTATTTGAGAAAAGCTTTCTCACGGGAAAATGCATTTTGTTTACATCTAAAAGGAGAGGAAAGGGGAATAACCCTAGTTTGTTTTGCTAAGTGCACCTGTTTAGATTGCACAATAGGGTAAGTGGGGAATTCCCCAAGGATGTAAACTTAGGAACTTGTTTATGCTTTTGAGATCAAAACAGATTGTAAGATCAGGGAATCCCCACAAAGTTATATAGATGAAGTGATGTAATTCGGGGTGATGAATTTCCGATTGGTCAGCTAGTGTAAGGTATGTTTATAAATGATGCGGTTGTAATGTCATTTTTTAGACTGGGATCTTTTGTTGAAAGTCGATATATTTGAGATTTGAGCTAAGTCTCGCGGTCAGCAGTTGCAATCGATATACAGTATCGTTATAGCTAGTTTTATCTACAATAATGGTAGATATATGCTTCAACAGTGCCAGGATATATAAATTCCATGTGCGCAGAGTTAGTGCTGTTAATTATCTGTCGTCTTTGAAGCCGAAGCAAGTGCTGGGAATCAAAAAATTTAGGATTCCAAATTGTGTGGACAGATAGAAAATGTGGGATTATCTTGGACCGACTAACTGTGGGTTAATGTCGTCGAGGAACTTAATTTAACCCTTGTCGTCTTGAACGGCTGGACAAAAGTTATCTTCAGAACTGAAGAAGATCCATGGATATCCTCCTGAAGAGTTAATATTAGAGTGAACTTTGCATACTGTCCTTTTGGAGTCTTTGCTGTGAGAGGAATATCAGCGTTGAACTGCAACGCCTTCAACATCGGCTTACGAGGAATCTTTATATATAATAATCTTAAATTGTGTAATTATATGTAATTTTGGTTGGAACATACCAAATTCTTGAACCAAATCAAGTAAAGATCATTAAAACTGTTTATTATATTAGATCATTTGTGCACAACAAGGCTCATTGTATTTGTGTTTGAAAGGTATTTCTGACCTTTGACGCTAACGAGGAAGATCATAACACTTCAAAAAGTCCCCGGGAAAAGGCAAACAAGTTTTCATAACAATAAAAGTATCTGTGATATAAACTCAATCAACTATGTTTCCCATTCCAAAATATTAATGGCACTAAATGTCCTGTCCTGTCTTCACCTTGAATTGAAAGTAT
Source organism: Ophioderma brevispina (assembly GCA_023653785.1). Taxonomy (NCBI): domain Eukaryota; kingdom Metazoa; phylum Echinodermata; class Ophiuroidea; order Amphilepidida; family Ophiodermatidae; genus Ophioderma; species Ophioderma brevispina. The sequence goes on from JAMKCH010066658.1 coordinate 43,082, forward strand.
TCCAGATCATGTACGGATTTGTTGTATTCATTCATCCATATCCCTATTAAGTTCTTCTGTTGTTCTTTCTTCTGCATCCTCATACACCTGTGCTAACCGTCTGGCAGAATCACCCTCTTCCTCCTTCCATCCTCACCACAGTGATCCTCACTTTCACTAATAGATTAATCTCTTGTGTCGCGCAATCTCTTGATCTTGCTTGTCCCGCTGCCAGGGCCTAAATTTCTTTTTGACATTGGGGGGATGGTTGATGAAAATTTATATGAATGAAACGGGTTTGCTAAAAAGATCTATTACCGAGCACCTCTGCGTGCGAACGCGCTAAAGATTTTGCCATTGGAAGCTACAATTCCTTACTGAAATGTAATTGAAATTAGAACAAAATGTGTGCAGGAAGATTACCAATTTTTAACCTATTATGGTCCAATATGAGGTGTATATTTTGGTCAAAAACGATGAAACAGCGGCATAACATTGGCGAGGGGGCGATGACGCGTATTAGGACCACCGTACAATCCAACACAACCACACCCTTGTCAAAATATGGGGGACCCCACCAACCCCCCCTCCCTGGGGCTGGAAGGAGATATTAACCCTATGCATGCCTGTAGATATGGACAATAACCCTTCGATCTTGTCGTATCCTTGTTTCCTGTATTGGTAATTTATGCTGTTGAAGATATGTTTTGTTTCAATTCATGAACGAGCAGCCTATGTCCAATACTCCCTTGATTCTAATTACACTTGTCACCATTCGTATTCATGATATTCCTGACTTTTGCTATTTCGTTTCTCCTATTTTGTCACTCCATGGCTCTCTCATTATTTCTTCTTTTCAAGTTTCATCAACATATTCAAACTGCATCCTTACTATGTTTTCATTTCACAACTATGATTAATGTATTTTGACTAATCCTCTGTATTATTTCAATGTCCCTCTAAAGATAAAAATTCATCTTCAAATTGGCAACAACGGGTTGAGGTTCGTCTGGCTTCCTTTTAGAGCCCTCTCTTCACCAGCAATATGCATGTTAACAGCAGCCAAATGTATCCGTCTTTTCCATTGTTTAAACTACAAACTGTGGCATCTCTGGCCTTAAGGTCAGAAGTCTATGATTTCACATGATTGTGCGTGTATTTTGGTTTTTGCATTTTTTTTTTCTTAGGAAGGATTCGAAATTTACATGACCCCCCGACTCTATAACCAAAAAATTACATGACCCCCCCCTATTTTGGCCAACTCAAAATTTACATGACCCCCCCTATATTTTTTCCTCAACCCCTCCCCTTGTAATTAATGATCGGTCCCTAAGGTCAAAGGTCACATACCAAGGTCCATGTGAGGTCAAGTTGTAAAATAGTCTGAACCACATTTGAAAAATTTAATTCAATATGAAAAAGAACAAAACTTGGGTTCTGAGTTGGGGGCAACATGAGATCCCTCAGTGTGATTCAAGGTCCACATACCAAGGTCAAAGGTCATGTGAGGTTGTAAAATAGGCTGAAAATTACAATTGACTCATTTATCTATTTGAAAAGTGCGTTCCAGTTGAATTTGGAACCAACTTGGTTTAATGGAGTTTACAATGCAATCCCTCTTTGTTTATGAGGTGAAAGGGCACATAATCACGGTCCAATGTGCATGTTATGCCTATCATTCACAAAGACCGCGGACTGCAGGCACGACACAAGTGGTCCGATGACCGATGTATAAAATATACATCCTAAGCATGTCTTAAAGGAAAGGTCCTGACTATCACTAGCAAAAAATGTGGAAGGTAGCGTTATCGTTCTTAGGTTAGATCTAGGGGAAATTTGAAATATTTAAAAAAAAGTCATTTAAATGCAGTTAAGCACATTAGGGATATAGACCCACTATAAAGCAATTTGATTCTGTATATGTAGTGTGAAATTAAATTTTAAACAAAATGTTGGAGTTTAAATACAATGTATTGTTACCAGGGTTGTGGGTATTTTGAGAATTGAATTTCAGTTTTAGTAAAGATAGAAGGAAATAATGCGAGTGATAAAGAATAAAACTAAATAAAGAAGATAAACCTGTGTTGGAAGCTTCACAAAATTACCTTGTTTATATTTCAATCACGACTGGACGGTACCTGATTCCAGTCGAATTAAAATTTCTATGGGGAGTGAATGTTTTACTTGTCACTAAATCTGAGTTCTGAGGCAGATATTATGGCAAGTGGCGGTTATTCTTACACCAACTAATCCACTGAACACAGGGTTGGGTTTTGTTGGCAATCTATGGCAAATAAACTATGGACAACTTTTTTTTTTTAGGTTAAACTGCGCAAAACTGCCTTAACGTATAATTATACTGTCCATAAGTTTAGTTGTTAAGTCTGGGGTCAAGTTATGCAAAGTTGATTAGTTTACATTGAACCTTGGGTAGGTGTGACCCATAAGGAGTTGTGATTTCAACTGTCTAATTCCAGTGACGATTTTCATCGATTGAGGGCGCTTTTCAAATGGCCACTCAAAATGGTTAAAAATGCTATAAAAAATAAATAACCGTCTATAAAGTGCTTCAGAAAAATGTCTGGTTTGTAATGGCGGACCGTATTGATTAACCCATATGTTAGTTTTAACCTAAATCAAATTCAATGATGGTTTTCATCAATTGGGGGCAGTTTTTTTTCCAAAATGTCGGCCAAAACTTATAAAAAAAACCTGTAAAGAATAAGTATGTCGATTAAAAGTGTTCAGAAAATATGTTGAGTGTATTTCAAATGTAGACGGTTGTGATACTCATACAGTCATAAGCTTTCTGGTCAAATTCTCAGTCACAGTTATCAATGGGGGACACTCGTGAAATTTGAAACATTTCTCTTTTCAAGAGATCATCAGGACAGGTGAATTAGACATGGTAGATTCCCCTGAGAAGTCATGATGGACAGAAGCTGTGGCAGTGCAGCAGGCTCTCACGGAGTGTGCGCTGGTCATTGTTGCTGGAAAAATCCATTTGAGGAACTCTGCTCGGCTTAACTTTTCCCAAAGAGGCCTTAGGTAGGGATCGATTGGTGGTCTGGTACCATGCGTGGTACTTCCTGATGCAGACATTGAAAGTCTTTCTTGTTTAAGGACTGCCTTTGCATTGGCCGCCAGGGCACTGGGCAGCCTCTTCAGAAAGGCCTGCCACCGCGTAGGATCTGATGAAAGTCGCAATACAGTCAGGTGAAGGGTCTAAATTTTCCACTACGACGGAAATTGGGTGTGTACGTGTTCGTCAAGATGGTCTCTATCGGGAGAGGAAGTACTTTCGGGAAACAAATCTTTCTGGACCAGTGTAGGACTAATTAAAAGCATGTTGCACCCGCTGGATTTCAAGAGCTTTCCAGCACCATGGGTATCATTGCTTATCCGGCGGTAACACATATGACGAGATCTGCCAGCAGGCGTATCATGAGTTATGGAAAACGCCATCTGGTCCACTCACCAGGAACAGTAGGTCGGGGTTGGTTATTCCCAGATCTGCAAAAAAAGGTTGATTAGAGGTCACTTTGCGTTGTTGAAGCCACCTTGCCATTCCACCAACAAACCCCTGACTTTGGTCGGGGCATGGATGGTTGTCCCCTTCTCCGGCGACAGGACACGCTAGAATGTTGCTGTCCTCCAGAAGGATGGACGGTATGGATGCTCGAGCTTGTGGGGCTGGCAACCATATAGCAGCATCTTGATTGGTATGTTACATAGGAGTCAAGCGCTGGTTACCTTCCCAGGGGACCCGTTCTCCAAATCGAGCCTTAACCTACATGTATATATCTCATGCGATGTCCTAATAAAGACCTTTCAGTACCAGTGACACTGGTGCTTTGGGAAACAATTGGGTCAACTGAGAATTGAACGCGTAGAGTGTTTATTGACCGTCTTGTAGACGCTAAGTCAGAAAATACCTTTCAAACACAAAATACTAAACGATCAGGGGCACAAAGTGATCTAAATTTTATAGAACAGATTTGAATGATTTGTAATTGGTTCGAGAATTTGTATGTCCAAAAAACATATAATATAAAATTACACACAATTAGTCAAGATGACTTAGGGTTTTACTAGTGTCTGTGTTGAAAGCGTTGCAGTTCAAATGATTGATATGTCCTCAAAAGCAAAGACTTCAACAATGACAGCATGCAAAGTCACCATTATAAATCCTCAGGTAAGATATTCCATGGGACTCTCTACAGTCCTGAAGGTAAAACTTTGTCCGACAGTTCAAGACGATAAGGTTATAGTCCCGCGACAACACTAATATTCCAAAGTATATCCAGTCCAAGATAATCACAAACACTTAATCCACATTTCGGAATCCTATTTGATTACCAGCACTTTCGGCTTCAAAGTACGAAGTAGAATAATACAGCCACGCTGCTCAAGTGGAATTGAAAATATATAAATTAAACATATGCGTATAGGCCTATTACAACATTTTGTAGATAAAACTAGCTATGACCATACTATATAGCTGATCCAACTGATGACAATCTTTGGCCAAGTCTCGTTTCATAGATACACCAAATTTCATAAAGTTTCCCTGTCTTAAAAGAATTACCGACAGAATCATGCTAAACATACCTTGCACAAGATGACCAATTGATAATTACACATAAATTTCCTGACTCACATCGCTTTCCATATATAACTTTCTTGGGGATATTACAAGTTTGATCTCAAGAGTATAAACAAGTGGACTCGTTGACTAAGTTTAGCATTCTTGGAGAATTCCCCTTTCTCCCCTTGGGCAATCTTATCTAACAGGTGTGCCCTGCACAAACAAACTCAGGGAATCCCCCTTCATCTTCTTATGTAAACAAAGACTTTCCCGGGAGAAATCTCTGTCAAATAAAATTAGAAAATAAAATACTATTTCAATCACAAAATGGAAGCTATTATAACAGTAGATTACGACTGAGTTTCGGGAACAGACCCCTGCTTTGATCTACGGTACTACCTTGAGGATTGTTGCAGGTAGGGTATCGTGGTCTTGACTGGGGAAGTCAGTAGGCGACGTCGTAATGCCAGGTCAGAAAGCCCACAGACCAGAAGGGTGCTGTGATGCTTGACAATGGCGGGAGTCCAAAGAGCACTGCCAACTCGCCAGCCTACCAGTGGGCTCCCAGCCTATCTTGGACGTGTCTATGGGGGGCGTGGAAGTAGGGGACCGCCGGGGTGAAGTGTGAGGATGCACCATATGAGGCATGGTGAACCTTGGAGGAGATTGTCTCTACCTTCGACCTCGGTCAGTATTAGAACGTTGACTGTATGTACATAATGTAGGGGCATTGGAGAAGGACTGCTGTGAGGCTGGGGTTTGAATAAGGCCCAACAAAGCTGTATTCCACACGTTGGCAGTAGCCACGGCCGGGAGGTAAAACGTTTCCTTCCACGGTGACAGGAAAGTACTATCTGACCACATCGTCTGTGGGACAGTGTGTGCTATTAGAAGTATGTTGCATCCGCTGGATCTCAAGAGCTTCTCATGTACTGTGGGTATCATCCCTATTGGGGGAATTGCAATATGCCTAGATCGTACCCAGCTGTTCAGCATGCGTCCCTGGCGAATGACATCTGGTCCAGTGCCAGGAATAGTATGTCGGGAGCTGGTTTTTCCCCGGTTTTCCTGCAAAAAGGTCGATTAGAGGCCGATGGGTCCACCAACAAGCCCCTGAAATTGGTCGGGGGCGGGATGGTGGTTACCCTTCTCGACATGGACCCCACTAGAATGTTGCCACTGCTCCCGGGAGATGACTGCCTGGAGCTAGGATCTGGGCACCATATCAGCAGCTTGATTGTCTTGTTGGTTATAGAATCAGGCTGGGGTTACCTCCCATGCTTGTTTATATAAGTCACACCGTGAGGTTGTTTAGATAGAGGT
>JAMKCH010066660.1:0-19004 GCA_023653785.1 Ophioderma brevispina
ATGGCAATGTATCATTTCGGTTTTTTCTTGAACCTCGTAACATGATGACATGTATCAAGTATGTAACAGTTCTTGGGTTTTGAAGTAGATGTGGTTGGTATGGTTGGGGTTTCCATTTGTGCATACCGTGTTGTTCCTAATAAACGCCCCTGCTCTAATAAACGCCCCCTACGATTTTTGGATAAAACAATTCAAGAAAATGAGTTAAGCTTACCTAAATCGCATGACTTAATGGCCGGGATAATGGCCCGGAGCTGGTCGGAATCCGCATCATAACTCGCTGTTGTTCATCAATGCTTTCTGCTTCACGGCACATCAAAACTTGAAATCCCAAGGCGCGTGTACTGAACACCCTTTTATAAATTGGGTAAGGTAATTTTTGTGGGGATTTTTGACTTAACATTTTGACTGTAATAAATAAACGCCCCCACTTTTGAAAAATGCACCGCCCCCGGGGCGTTTATTAGGAACAATACGGTGGGTAAGTTTCCTGCCTTTTACTTTATCTCTTGGCTATCTGGACAATAAGTTGTTTTCCAGATCTTACAGTTTTTTTAAGTCCTTGAAAATGATTAAAAAAATAAGTGCTATACAAGCATTGACATCCCCGAATTATCTTGCCTCATCAGCTAAGTGTACCATGCTATGTACATTATACACAAGAAACTCTTGACCATACAAATGAAGGTCTTTATCATTAAAATATGCATCGACCACTGGGTGTAGTCGTAGCAATCTGGTGATAATCCTCAACTTAAAAGAATGCAACTTGCAACGTTAAGTACCATGAAATGTTCATAAATGTCTTCAATTCAAATCCCATCTGAACTATTAGATTTCCTGTGTAGAGAAGGAATGGACAGAGCTCCATAGCTTTCCATCTGTCGATGTCTGATAGACTGAGGGGATTTCACTGAAATTCACATCTGATGTAATCCTTCAAAGTGACAAGTTTCTTGCTAACACTCTGTACGTAAGCAGATGATATTTGTAAAGCCAGAAGTCTACCCTTTCCTCGCATCCAAATTAGGAGCAATATCCTCAGCATACCCAGACCTAGTTGATGCATATAGTCTATGGGGAATATAGTCGCTTCCTTTTTATGCTGACCAAGTCAAATGTCATGCTTAGTCTTCTCTCATTTGTGGAAGTGCATTACTTGGGTTTTCCCAACATATCGGCAAACATCCCCAAGTCTATCAGCCCCATCCTTGAATATAGCATCTAACACATCTGGCACTGAAACACCATCTTCCTGCAGTTGATTTAACTGATGCTGAACAAGCTGCTGGTATTCATTAAGAGACTGTGCCAATGTTTGGAGGACATATCATGCAATAAATCCTCCAAAACATTTATTGACTTGCAGCATTCAACATCACTTAAGCCATTTGCAGAAGGAAAGATGTGGTCAGATGAGGGGATGAGAACAAACTTGAGAAAACCTGGCTCCAAACATAACTCTATACTTTGAGGGCTCTAGGTGCAGCAAATATTTTCAAGGGCTTGGCTTGCTTATTTGTAGCAAGACAAATAATCTTATATTGCGAATCTGTCATGCCAGCTGTGCTCATCAGGGCCAAGCAAAACAAAGGCGTGAATGGAAGTTTCACCTGACTAATATCTTCTGGAAGGAAAAGGAATATTTGACAAAGATAAGGCAGTACATCATTTGGGTCTTCACACTCCCTTGCCGCTACATCATAGAGTGCCTGAAGGAAAGGCTCAAGTCTACGCTTCCTACTTTTCAAACTACTCAAGTCTTCCATTTTGGATTTTGCAGATTTGCCTCTCGTTTTGCAGGAGGAGCCTGAGGGGATGTTGCTTGATCTACCTATCACTTATCGATGGTGGGATCCCCAGAGTATCATTCTGATGCTCATTTGAATGAAAAGATCTAGATCTAGCAATCAAGATTTTCTGAGTTGTTAGAATTGATTGAGGGAGAGGCACATCATGAAAATATATGGGTTCCTCTATATTTTTTTGTTTAGATCCTCCTTTTTCCTCACTTCACCGAGTCTACAAGGATTCGCTGCCACGTACTGCACAGCTATATCGCCATGTTGGAGTGAGCCGTTTATTGCGTAAGTGGTGGCCTTTGGATTTTTTTGGCACCTATTTAACAAAACCTATGGTTTTCCATCCCTATTGGAGAAGTAAACAAAGAAATACTAAAAGAACCCTGGCAAACAACAGATAATAAAGATACAAGTGGGTTGCATAAACATATACAAATGTATAAATCACAAGAACATTGTTGAATAAACCTGCATCAGTACACATTTCTACAGTTTTTTTGTCTGAAATCTCTAAAAAAATGCCTCCAATATGTTACAGCAATTACAACTTCATCTGATCCCAGTTTCAACTTCTTTGATTTGAAATTGTCTGCCTCTTTTTGGGCATGGTAGCCGACTGGCTACCCGCTCTATTCGCTTGGGTTTTTACCTACTTTTGAAATATCAGTGTTGCAGAAAATATTTGTGCTGTTTATATCCTCTAAAATCTACATATCTGATAGCTTATGAAATGATGTGCAATTTTAAGTCATGGATATGTACTCAATAAGATAGGCCTAGCGAAAACCTGAACGTACTTTGACAAAAAGATATTAATGTTCAAAAGACTAGAAATACAAAGTGATCACTTATCACACTTGCTTGCCGTCGTGAGCGGTATACACTAAAAACCCGATGGTAACACAACAAACGTGAATCTTTAGAGAGCGTAAGGTTTCACACCACTAAATCCTGGTCCCATTCGTTCCTGTACAAAATGGGCGAGATGAAAACGTCATTTTCTCCTCAATGAAACATCTCAGACCTTAAAGCTAACATTCTGCTTGAAGATCATCATATGTCCTACCTAATCAATCATGAAATTAGGGTAGTTATCCCCAAAATTTTCGAGCTACTGGACCGCGAAGACTAGCATGCACCATGGATCCTGGAGGTCACAACACTTTTTCAGTCAGGTGTTCCCTGTAAGAATACGGTTAAAATTGGTTTGTCGGATCAAAATAACATATCAATGACAACCTTTTTTTGATATTCCTACAGATTTATACTTAATATTGATAGCAACCATGATTTGAAACCCAGATCTCGCCTTTTCTCTCAGTTTTTAGGGTATACTTAGGCGAGGGTCACCAAAAAAAAAACCTCATCTGCAGTGGGGCTGGACTTACCTGTTTGTCACGTTATTTACTGGTGTGAATCCTATAGAGACCTCAGATTTGTAAATTAATGCATTTCTTGTCTATTTGAAACCTCCTTCACATGTTGTGATCATTCATGAGAATAATTTCTTTTTTTTTAATTAAGTGAGCAACAAAATAGTATTGTCCTAAAATATCCATATTCTGCTATCTACTGAAGATCTTAGATAGGGCTCACCCAAAACACTATTTTTGTTTTTCATTGCTTTAAAGCATATATCAGAAATAAAATAACTTACCCTTTGCTCCTTATAGCACCTGGCCTTTGAGAAGTGAAAGGAGGAGCTTATTTGGGGAGGCGGTTCACTCGGGGGGGGGGGGGGGGGGGGGGGGGTTGCTTGTAAGCATGTCAGTCGATGGTGGGATCCCCCATAGTTAATCATTCTGATGCTCATGTGATTGAATGAAAGACCTACTAGATTCTAGTCAATCAAGACATTTCTGAGTTGTAGAATTGATTGAGGGAGGCACCTCATGAAACAGATAGGGGTTCCTCTAATATTTTTGTGTTTAGATCCTCCATTTTCCTCACTATCACCGAGTCTACAAATATTCGCTGCCACGTCTGCACGCTTACGCACCATGTGTAGTGAGCGTTTAGTGCGTATAGGTGGCCTGTGGATTTTTTTTGGCACCTATTTAACAAGCCACCACAACTTCTGCAGTGCAGCTTCAAAAAACCTATGGTTTTCCCGCCTCCCTATTGGAGAAGTAACAAAAAAGACTAAAGAACCCGGTCAAACAACAGATAATAAAGATACAAGTGGGTTGCATAAACATATCCAATGTATAAATCACAAGAACATTGTTGAATAAACACTGCATCATACACATTTCTACAGTTTTTTTGTCTGAAGCTCTAAAAAAATTCTCCAATATGTTACACAGCAATTACAACTATCATCTGATCCCAGTTTCAACTTCTTTGATTTTGAAATTGTCTGCCACTTTTTGGGCATGGTAGCCGACTGCTACCCGCTCATAATTTCGCTTGGTATTTCTACCTCCTTTTTGAAATAATCATTGTGCAAGAAAATATTTGTGCTGTTTAATCCTCTAAAATCTCATATCTGACATATCATTACGAATTAGGTTGCATTTTAGTCATGGATATGTACTCAATAAGATAAGGCCTAGCGAAAACCTGGACGTACTTTTACAAAAGATATTAATAGTTTCAAAAGACTGAGAATACAAAGTGATCACTTATCACACTTGCTTTGCCAGTCCGTGATGGTATACACTAAAACCCCGACTTGAACACAACAAACGTGAATCTTAGAAGAGAGTACAAAGTTTCAACCACCACTAAAATCCCTGTCCATTTCCCTGTACAAACGGGCGAGATGAACGGCATTTTTCTCCTCATGAATGGAAACATTCCAACCTTAAAGCTAAACATCCTGCTTGAAGATCATCATAGGATCCTACCGAATCAATCATGAAATTAGGGTAGTTAATCCCCAAAATTTTCGAGCTCCTGCCGCAAAGACTAGCATGCACCATGGATCCTGGAGCCACATCACTTTTTCAGTCCAAGGTTTCCCTGTACAATACAGTGTTAAAAATTGGTTTGTCGGAATCAAATACCATATCAATGAACAAAACCTTTTCTGATATTCCTACGATTATTATACTTAATATTGATAGCACCATGATTTGAACCCCTAGTCTCCACTTTTCCCCTCTCAGTTTTAGGGTATACTTATGCGAGGGTCACCAAAAAAAACCCTCATCATGCAGTGGGGACTGGACTTTAACTTTTTCTCTCAACGTTATCGTACTAGGTGTGATCCCTATAGAACCATATTTGCAAATAATGCATTTTATGTCTATTTGGAACTTCCTTCACATATGTGATCATCATAGATAATAATTCTTTTTTTAAATTAAGTGAGCAACAAAAATAGTAATTGTCCTAAATATCCATATTCTGCTATCATACTGAAGATCTTAGATAGGGCTCACCCAACACTATTTTGTTTCCCATTGCTTTAAAGACATATAATCAGAAATAAATAACTTACCCTTTGCACCTTATCGCACCATGGCCTTTGAGAAGTGAAAGAGGGGCTTATTTTGTGGAGGCTGTTCACTCGGGGGGGGGGGGGGGATATCTTGTAAGACATGTCCAGTCCACAACCAAAGAAGTCCTATTATAGCTGAAAACCCTTTCACTTTAACATGTGATCAAAATAGACTTCACTTTCACTTTTCTTGATAAAGAAGAGCTGCCCATTGGTAGCACCCGGCAATGTACATCGTAAAAGTGTATCATAGCCTATCTTTTATCCTTAATTGTGGCTATTTACTCGGCTAAAACATTGCCCAAGCCAGACTGCCGAATTTTGCACCATTATACTTGTTATTTACATATCGCTTCTTACAACAAACCGAAGCCAGCACTATAGTGTTCGCTACCATCTCCATTCATTACCATTATCTTTTGCCTCTCAAGCAGTTTCGCTGCATCAGCAACACTAGGCAGGGGACTGCTTTATTACCACCAGTAGTTTTGAAAACAAGTTGACAAGATCATTGACTTAACCGCGGTCAAAACTATTTTCGTTCGCAGTCTGCTATACACAAGCTCCGTATAGGTTGTCACACCACTAAAACCCCTATCCCATTCGTTGCTGTACAAAATGGTCGATGGAACATCTGAGACCTTAAAGCTAACATTCTAATTGAATCCTCATCATATCTCCTACCTAATCATCACATAAATTAGCGAGTTATCCCCCAAATTTTTGAGCTACTGGGACCAGGAATAACTAGCATGCACCATGGATCCTGGAGTTCAGAGCACTTTTTCAGACATCCAAGGTGGTTTTCCCTTGCTCATAATACGGTATAAAATTGGTTCTTGTTCGGATCAAATAACATATCAATGACAACCTTTTTTTGATATTCCTACAGATATTTTATACTTAACGAGACCCTGGCCACATTTCAAAAATAGTGCGCCCGCAAGATTTTTTCAAAATCCGATATTTTTTTGCATGGTTTTTAAGGCTTTTTGGGCTCTCTCCTGAACTATTGTTCCGGCAGAAGACTTAGTAATCACTTTTCTGTCTGTCTGTCACTGGCGGTCTGTCTGTCATGCTGTCTGTCTGGTCGCCGTCCGTGTTCACCGGCTTGTGTACGATTTATTCCCCTGGAAGTTTCCGTAAGTGCTATGAAGGATGTAACTTGGGTGGAAAGAAGCGGGTCCCCGCGTTCTCGACCTGATTAGATTTTGGGCGTAAGAAATGCTACTTAATGTATCTAATTTGCATAACGAAAATTTTCCCGCAGGCTTGTGTACAAAGTTTTCTGGAGTTCTAAGGCTATACTATGTAACTTGGTTGAAAACGGGAGCGGGCTGGAGAGGGGTTCTCGAACTGATTGATTTTGGGCCTATTTCGGCAAATTAAGTATGCAAATGACTAATTATATGCAAAAAACAGCGTAATTGCTATACATTTTGAAACGTACATTGGATACGGAAAATTCCTTCACTGCATCACTGCATGAAAGCCTATCCATGGTGCGCCATCTTTTTTTCCACATTTTAAGCCGTGTGTGATACAAGCGGCTTAAGGTATGGCAAATGAGCTAATTAATTAAATATGCGTAATTACTGTAATCTCGGAAACCGTACATCGGATAGGCAAAATTCCTTCACACTGCATGAAAGAATGCTATGCCATGCATCTTTTGGGTTAATCATTATTGGGTGCCAGGCATTGGGTGCCCGATTCCAGGGGCATTTTTTTGACACAATTGATCTAATTAATATGCATCATTGCTGTATCACTGAAATTATACATTATAGCCAATTCCTCGCTACAACAATTAGACTTCTCTGCCGTACATCTTTTGATGAATCACAATTGTGCTGTCAAGTGTAACCAGTGGAAGATCAATTAAAGGGCATTGTTTGATGCAATTGATCTAATTAAATATTGCGTACTTGCTGTATCGCATAAATTGTACATTGGATATTCAAAATTCCTTCGCTACATGAAACTACTATATGGAACCTCTTTTGGTGTGAATAAAAATTGTGTCAAAATGCATGGTCCACTTAACAAAGGGGGGCATTTTTTTGATTATTTTAAAATTGCAACTAATGCTAATGCTGGTCCATTCAGCCAAATTTTCTCAGGTTGTCACTGGTCAGTGTGCAATACTACAGGGTCAAAAAAAGTACAACCCATGAGGATTTTTTATGAAGAAACCCTTAACGTAATTTACCAATTAATTCCTAGTGTTCGAATAGTCTGTTTAATCAGCTTTCCTAATAATTTTATTTTTTGAAATCGATGAAGCCATTCAAGGCTACAGTTATTTTTGAAAAGGTATCCATTTTCTGCCCCGAACAAATTTGCTCACAGATTGTCCACATGAGACCTCTTAACTGCGCAGCGTGAGGGCTGCAAATAAAATTACAGGTTGTTCTTTTGCGCCATATTCAATGCTCCGCAGGGCATGTGGGATGATAATAAAGCATAATACTTCAATTTACTTAATTACAGTATATTTTTAAAATGGAACATTTTATGCTTTATCTGTTCATCCATCATATACAACATCTATTTTGGAAGTTTTACTATGTGGAAATCAAAAGAATGAAAAAAAGAATGCTGCATATTTGTGCTTTAAGTCCAAAAATGATTTCATTAAAATATCATTTTGATATTTTTGATATACGTTTCAGTTACAGTCCTTACCCACGATGTACAACACTTTTCAATTTAGGGAGTGAGGGACCAGGCGATGGGAACGATGTTACGTTTGGGACAACACTAAACACATTTTGCAAAGGTGAAACAGGGACCTGTCATACTATCAAGTTTTTTATTTTTCCTGATCTCTATTGGGCTAGGAAGGGGTAAAGAATTTTGGAGTGCGGATCCATCCTCCCCCTCCCACCCCTCCCCACAGGCTGGGTTACGGTTCCTGGAGTTCCTTGACATTATTCCAATGTGTATTAATGGAGATAGGCTGCAAATCCCAGAGTTGGAACGTAAATCCAAGGGTACTCTTTGGGTTACGACTCTTGCGTGTACGTGTTCGGAAGGGGGGCGGAAGTGCAGTGAATTAAAGAGTGAAAGAAAGGTGAAGGAAGTAGGGGTTAGGGGAATGAGAAAAGTGGGGTGGGGGGAGGGAAGGGAAAGAAAAGAGTTAAGAATGAAACCAAGGGGCTGAAAGTTGGTAGAAAGAGGAAGGCGGGAGACGTGGCTGATGCAGGGAGTAATAGGCGGAGAGGAGAAAATCTTTCCACATCGGGTCTTTCACTTCCGCAATTGGTTAATCTTTTTGAACCGCGTTTCAATTTTAATGCGTATATTTTATTGAGAGCTACACACAGGATTGTACTACCAGAAGAAAATAATTGAATAGTACAGAGGTTGTCCATGAAAACGCCAATTTGTTGTACTTTTTTTGTGACTCACCCTTACACCGTCAAAAGAAGTTGATTCAGGAGTTTTTGTTTACCCTACAATACATTAGGGCAGCATGTGTTTATTTGGCAGTATATGGCTGTGGTGTGATTTGGTGGTGTACAAACAGGTGTACAAAACCAGGAAAGACTTGATCAAAAGGGTGGGGGCAGTACAACCACAACAAAGATATTAATAAACATCATAATATAGCAGATCATTGCCCATGTTTCCAGGGAAAGGGTTTTTTTTACTTCTGTTCAGTCTTTTGGGTTGCCACCTGTTTACATCCTTGGAAAATGTGAAATACGCAAAATTGTGCCTTTCACCACTTCTGGACCCCGTAGGCGACTCAATTTAACATGTTGCCACATGATTTTGCAAAAATAGTGTTGGCCAAATTGGAATAAATTTTCATATTTTTTACTCACATTTAGTGAAGTTAAGGGATTTTTGCATGACTTTTCATGATTAATATATCTACATGGAAAATGTTGGTGGCCTTGGGGTGGTGTCAATAAAAGCAGGAAATAAAGAATACTATAATGACAAACCCGGGGGTGCTACTCCTTACCATCTCTGTGTTATGTTATGTTGGGGACATTTTCCAAGATTAATATCTCCCAAACGGAAGATGTTGTGACCTCTAATGTGGTTATCAAAGAAGAGTGACAGTAATCACACTATAATGCAACCCAGGGTAGGCTACTCCTAACCTCTTCTTACTTGTGCTCCATGGTTGGGGGACTTTTCAATTTCAAGATTATTCTCCACAATGAAATGTTGTGACCCCTAGGGTGGTGTCAATGAAAGAGTGAGAGGTACAGAATACTTCAAAAATGCAAACACGGGGGGCTACTCCCGAAACAAAAACATCTTAGTTATGCTCTTGTTGCGGACTTCTCATGATGAATAGCTCCATCATCCACAAGGACAAATGTTGTGACCTCTGGGGTGTGTCAAATGAAGAGCAGTAAGTAAAGAATACTATAAATCAAAACGCAGGGGTGCAACTCCTAAACATCTCTGGACTTTATGCTCGTGGGGGGGGGGGTTTCAACTTGCAAGATGAATATCGCCACAAGGAAAATGTTGTGAACCCCTAGGTTGGTTCAAGATTAGTGGGAAGTAAACCCTATTTAAGAAAATTGGAGTTTAGGCAAAGGGTGTTGCACAACTTTTTTTTGGGAACACCTGGACCTCACAGTTGGACTCTGGTGTGCTGCTTTTTGTCTTACATTAAGCGGCGAAGCAGGCGAGACTTGTGGTTCGAGAACCGCCTTGTATATCCAAAAGCCCTCACCCAAATGAGAGAAGACCAAATCAAGCTTCCTTATGGGTAAACTAACAATTTATATTTAAGCGTCGCCAGCCGGCGACGCTACATTCAGCAGATGACGGAAATGGGCGTTTAATAACACCAAACACGCATGTTTTCCCACTTGTCTAGCACACTGTTGTGATCGGTCTTAACCCTTTGTGGTTTTTAATATCGATGAGTACGAGTCCAAAATATTCCTGTATATCCACATTTGGTTTTGATTAAGTTATGGAAAACTTAAATTGCCTACATTACCTGGATGTGTTATATCCTCATATTATGTCCTCATCTGTTTTTGGTATGGTATTTTAATGTGGTAACCTATATCGCTGTTCTTTCAATCGCCTGAACGATCATTTGAGAGCAAATTGAAGAAATTCATATTTTGTGAAATTGCCATTCCATGGCCGCTCTAATATTGATAGCAAACGCACCATTATTTGAAACCCAGATCTCGCATTTTCCTCTCAATTTTATGTATACTTAGGGGAGGGTCACAAAAAAAACAACATCTGCAGTTGGGGCTGGACCTGTTTCTTTCTCACGTTTATTTACTGGGTACGATCCATAATGTACTTGGGGTTTGCTGGCGACAGGGTCGGAAACATGTGACCTCTCTTCTTGATGCCGAGCAATCTGATCTCACTCTTGAGTCATCTCTAAAATTAGACATCTGGCCCAGTGATCTCTAGGCCATTTCCTGACTTTCGCTTTTTTTACTCCATCTCACGTGACCCACCATGCACCCAAGACCCTATATTCTGTCCTACCCTAT
The DNA here is from genome assembly GCA_023653785.1 of Ophioderma brevispina. NCBI lineage: Eukaryota > Metazoa > Echinodermata > Ophiuroidea > Amphilepidida > Ophiodermatidae > Ophioderma > Ophioderma brevispina. The sequence continues at coordinate 10,746 of JAMKCH010066660.1, forward strand.
TCCCATCCTCACCTCCCATATAACCTCTGATAAAAATCTGGCTTATTCATGTGTACAAGGCCTTTGGCTTTACCTTTTGTAACTTTTTATTACTTTTGCTGGGTATGGCCAATATGTAAGGAAGGAGTCACTCGTAAGACGTAATACACAACGGTATGCTTTCCTTGTATTTTCCTTGTTTAGCTTTAATCAGCTTTTTAATTCCTTTCTCCATGGAGCTTATATGATAGGATTAGGTCCAGCCTCACTATATTCACTGGGAGCATAAAATTTGGCAGGGGTTTCTACATGATAAGCTTTGATCATCATAGCCTCAACTGTCCACCACAAAGCTGGACCAGGTTAAGGCAGATATATGCCCCGTGCTACACTGTAATTTAGCCCAGGTCTATGGGGGTTATAAAAAAAAAAAAATAAAAAAACATAATAAAAAACGATCCTCCCCCTCCCCCCCACCATCCCCCTCCCACACCCCCCTCCCCCACCCCACCCCCCCCTCTCCCCCCCCTCCACCCCTCTCCCGGTCAGTTCCCCCTCGTCATCGCCAGTGTCAAATCCAGTACTACATAATCTCTCGTATAAGATGGCAGGTGACCCCTGAAGACCCATGCTTGAGCCGACCCCTCCTCCCGGCCCCCCCTTTTTCGCGATCTCTCTCTCTCTCAAACTTGGTTTGAAGTCCATATTTATACACTTACAGGCCCTGCCCCTTTGTGGGGGGGGGGGGCATATTCACAAAACCATTCTTACTCACAGAAAACAAGTCACATGTTCAGGTATGATGGTCACATGTTAGGGTGATCCTCATCTGTATTTTCCCCCATTGTAAACTGTCTGACCAGCAGCAGGTCAATATTGGACTGAGGCCAAGGGTATAGAGTTAAGCCCAATTTACACAGAGACTTTTTCTGTTCAATATTGAAGGAATGTAGACTGGTCCCAATAAATATTTGGTGAGTTCAAGGCATCTAAGTTTCCTTGTTTGAAATCATCCTGATGTTTAACATTCCACAGCACTTCATCCTCTGGTGCTCTGTGAAGTGTGAACATGTACTGATTTCTTTGGCCATTTTTAAACCTACAATGTGATATTTTATACTGAGGACCTGCACTGGACTTCAGACATATCAAGGCACGGGCAAACATTTTTAAGCCTCCCTGATTTGTCCAAACCGGTGTAACTGCCTGCAAACCCATCACATTCCAAAGTGAGTAGCTATGGGTCGAGGGGGTTGACTATGGCTTGGAAAATAGAGCAGTGCTCTATTCACAAGCAATATTTAAGGTGCAGTAAAGTTGGGGGATACTGACCATTTACACAACGGAGGACATTTTAGGACCTTTCTACATTCCTTAAAATATTGAAAACAGAAAGCTCTGTGTAAATTGGGCTTAGAGCTATGAACTTGTAAGGCATCTTTGATTAGTTTAAAAGTATGGGTCACAAAACCCTGAGTAACCTCTTTTATGCTAGATCATAATGTTGTTCTGTCTAACGTTATCAGGTTAAGAAGTTTTCTTTGACTGTTGTAAGGATTTTTTTAAAGGCCTATGAGGCAAAGAGCATTTTTTTGCTAATATGTTTAAATTTGTAGTTTAGAACATTGTTTTAAAGTCAGAACTTTTTAAAGTGTGTTTCCCTGTTAAATATAAAGACCCCACTAACCTGGGCATCCACAAACAGACATGGTTCACTATTCAAAACATACTTCTGAACATTTTTAAGTTTCATTTTAAATATCTATTAATCAAGAAATGATATAACACACCTTACCTTTTTTGCTCTGCAAAATTTGTATAAAGACCAAGTGGTTTAGAACTTGGCAATGGGGTGTTTGTGCGACCTAAGTACGTCCCTATGCACTTCTGCAAGTTCGCTGTACTAACTCCTTTGCTTCCACTGCCTGAATCAAGGACATGATAGATTCAATGGACCTTGCTTGGTTATCCTGGTACCTTTGTAGATTGGGGAGTCTCAGGTACTGCCCTTCCTTTGCGTCTGTTCATGTTCGTAATAATTTTCAGGCTTTCTCATCTCCAAAGTTTATTAAAAGTCATCCTAATTTTATTTTCATTATGTTTCACATTGTTTTGGGGTGCACTTTCTTTCTTGGCACAACAGCACCTAGTTTATTACCTGATTCGATAATGCATTCCTGGAGATTTTGTTGCTGAGATCAAGTTTGTCTCTCTATAGTAACTTGGGCTGGATAAAGTTGCATTTGCCCCTTCAAAACCCATGCATGGAGAATCCAACACGGCAATACACCCCGCTCAACCCCGCTCAAAGTGACTAATATTTCAGCCTGTGTGTACAAAATATGCTCCGACTTCTTAATCCGCCGCGCACTTTCTAATGCAAATCCCTCGCACAGGTATTGAGCGCTAAGGATAACTTCCGTGCAAATCCCTGCATTTTGAATGTAACTTTATTCTGTGGCCAGTAATATGCAGGGCATTGGGATTTGTAAATTGCACCACAATGACGACATAATCTATGGCCCACCCTCACCCTCATTTGTCAAAGTAGCCTTTTATTGTAAGTGTGGCCTTCTTCTTCAGGAACCAGCGATCCAATTTGGCTAGTGATCCAGCATGACTCTCTCTGACATACACTCTCCATTTCATCTTAATATCACCTTACCCTTTGTCTTTTCCCTGAGGACTCGCAACTTTTTGGGAACTGCCTCCTTTCTTTTTTTGTGTAGCATTTCAAATCATTGGACAGGCGTTAACATTAATTTATTGGCATGTCTGGCCTGATGTGTGGTTTTTAAAGCTGTATAAAGTAAACATACAATTAGGTGAAGCTTATTAAATAATATGGAAGTAAGAAAAAAGTGTCTCGTGTAACAAAACCAAAAGTAATACAGAGCGGATCTTTTGGTGTCTTTTTTATGGCTATTTTTTTGCATGATCTGTATCACTGACATTGACATATTTCCTGTTTAACCTGTATTCTTGTGCATCTTACTAGTCTGTTTCGTCAACCTTGGTCTTGTATCCGGACCATCATTACTTGTCGGGAATTTTATGTTTCCTAGCCTTTGCACGGGTAAAGTAATACGAAGCGGATCTATTGGTTTCTTTAATGGGTTTTTTTTGTCCTGATCCGAATAAACGACATTGGACTATTCGTGTTTGCGCTTAATTCTTCTTATTTCTTGTGCACTCATATTAATTCTTACTAGTATGATTCATCAACCTTTGTCTTGTATCTCCAGACATCTAATGTGGGGGTCGGGAGGAATTATTGTTCCTAGCCTGTGCTCGGGTTGAGAGATGGCCAGAATTAAGCAGTATTTCTGTAATAGTACACGGTTCATATTTAAAACAAACATGAGGGCATTGTCGACAGCAGGATGGTAATGGAGGTGCATGCTGTAAGCCGTGAGATTGTGTGGTGGGAGTTAGGGAAATGGGGGGGTAGCGAGCTTTACGGCATTTTGTAATTGGGGTGTGTTTGCTGTGCTCTTTGTGGATAGTGCATGAGTGGGATGTGTGGGGAAACTTCGGAAAAGTGATCCATTGCCAAGTGCCACTCGGGCCATAAATCCTCTGACCAGTGAACCTCTTAAAATAGAGAATAAAGGTACTGATTTTGCGGAACCGGTACTCTCTTTCGACGAATTGAACCCAAGGCGAAGCCAGATTAAGTGGGAAGAACGAGGCCGGAGGCGAGTTCTTCCACGCAAAAAAATGGGTTGCTTGTCGCCGGGTTCAATTCGATAGTTGAAAGAGAGTAGTACCGGGTTCCCAAAAATCATACCTTATTCTCAGGTCTTAAACAGCTCTATCAGTTTAAGGTCATCTTTAACCCAAGTTCGCGATACTGCTTTACGGCTTAAAATACAACAAGAAAGGACGCATCCAGCCAGTGACAACAAATCGAACAACCCGTTTGAACGCAACGTCATACGAAACGAGACGAACGGTGGTAGGCTGCGCGCGAACGTAGCCCAAAAACGGCCAGTATGAGCGAGCGCCTTCAACCTAAAAATAACCAGCAATACGCAGCGAGTACTACCTGGGTCAATTAAACGAAATTGAACCAGGGAATCGCCAATGGAAAAATTGCTTACATTCACAGCTGTTAAGAAGACAGAATGAAAAGTACTGAGTATAATAAGAGTATCAAAATGAAGCATGATGGGCCCATACCTTACAAGCACTGCACTGATCCTAAGCACTGCACTGGATCCTAATTGTAATTACTAGATTTCTAACCTCGACAGTTTTACCTTTGGATTGACGATAGCTCCAGACCATAGACCCATCTTTGAAACAGACATCATAAATGACACCCCTCTTGCCCAATCAGATTAACATTCCATAAAGAATAATTAGGATTTCCATATTGATAATTTAAATAATAATATCCAAATTCTAATGTTTATTTCACTAATTCCAGAAACTCAAACTAGGTAACATTCAAATACCTGATTAAACTAATTTCTATAGTCAAATGCATTAATTCTTTCTCCTAATAATGCTTTAACATGCTCAAACATATTTCGTCTCTTACAACGCATAGATCATATAGTCAGTGGCCATGTGTGTTCCTGTGGGCTTTGAATGTTTATTTTCTGTTCTCTGCGGGAACTTGTTAATTATGATATGATTGAACAAAAAAATGATGGTGCCAATTTTTTCGAGTGTGTGTTCACCATTTTACATGCAAATTAAGTATGACGTCATATTTCAAAATTAAATACACCAGTACACAATCAAATCAACCGTTTATAGCTTCCTTTTATCATTCTATAACGCAGTCAAAATGTTAAAAACAATAAAAACATGCAGCATTCCAGCAATACTCAAGATGGCGTCCAAAATGAAAAATATTAAAAATGCGGCATATTGGGCCAAAATAATCATTAATATGAGAAAAAAACACACATATATTTTCAAGAGTAATCAGAAACTCTTCTCAAGCATTAGCTTGCTTCAGATCCAGGATGGGTACTAAAATATCTCCAAAAGTTCCATCAAAATGGCAAAATTTGTGAATAAATACACACTTTGACTAGATATAATAAATGTGTGGAAGAAACCATGTAAATTTATTTTAAAGGCATCGTAAACTATTGTCAGGCATATATTTAATATCATCTTGCCCTAATTCCATGTTGGCAGCCAATATGGACGCCTTCAATTTTCGTTAAAATGTACAATTTACCATTTATATTATCCAGAAATCACCGTAAAAGTACGAATTTTAAAATGAAACAATATAACCTTGACAATTAGAAACTCATGTCTAGTATATTTTGGTTTGTTAACATACTCCCTTACATACGGCCACGAACTAATAGGTTTGTTGTTTTTAACAAATGAAAAATTATGGCAATATTCCTTCCGTTTCTTTAAACCTACCAAATTGCCATGTACCTGTTTTCACTTGACCAACATCTTCAAATTTAAGCCTGATAACAAATAAAGTAATATTAATATAAGAAATAATCTTACACTTTAATATACAAATTTTGGATGGTACAACTAAATATATTACATTTAATATGATAATTTTAAGGTTTTATCTTCAAATGCGCCCGTTTTGGCCGCCATCTTCAATTTGAAGACGAATATATTCGACCTTTTCATTGAAACCTTCATAGTACTTGAGGGTTTTCTGCGATTTTTTTAATGACGTCATGTTAATTTGCATAAATAATATATTATAAATGCTCAGAAAAATTGGCACCATCGATTTTTTGATAAAGTGGTTAATGTATATTTGATTCCAATACAAATGAGAAAATAAACACGAAAAGCCCACGGGAACCAGTTCCCTTACATACGGCCACAAACTAATAGGTTTGTTGTTTTTAACATTAAAATAACATACTATTATAGTTAGATTATAAGTACTCTCTTATAAACAAACTCTAATCAAGCGTGGCAATGTTCCTCCACGGTTGGAAGTTCTTCACTTTCCTTAAACTCAATTCATTGTTTTGTAACTCGTATATATTTTCCAATTAAGTCTAATTCAAATTAGTGAAATTCCTTAAAGGGATTAGCAGCGATTTGCTAATCTGAAACATTGAAAAAATCATCAAAATTCATATTTTTATATTTTTGTTATCGACATGGATATGCTAACAAAACCTGCAAGTGGTTGGCTTGAAATCCATGTATTAAAGGCAAAGGCAGTACTTTTTATCTGATTCTGTAATTTCTATATGTGCGTATCAAAATTCCGACTTGAGATCACAAAAGCCTTTCCCGGTGAATATCACAGATTTTCAGCGTGATATTGTGCACCATGATCAATACAATTTGACCACAAACACAAACATTATTGATCTTTGTTTATTTTGTACTGGTGTAAACTCCAATCAGCTGTTTAGTGCAGATTTTGAGACGTCTTCGCTTGATGTCTATTTGCAGGAGACGGTATGACAATTTCCTCAAATACTTCATTTTTTTCACTCTTTGGTAGTTTGTTTCTACGTTAAAGCAGTTATATGGAATTGTACCCCGATTTATAAGCTACAAACATGCATTTCCACATTTCATCGCTTCTCTCCATTATCGCTGCTAATCCCTTTAAAACAATCCTCTACCATTTAGCCATAGTAAAATATTACCGTTTCGCTCTAGAATTTTGTTTTGTTTTTCCACTATTTTGCTTCCAGTTCATTTACTCTCAATCTGTGCTTATTTATAGCAACAAACAAAGGTTCTTGAACTCAAAAAGGTAGCTAGATTTACTGGTAGGCATGGTAACTGGTATAGCACAGTCACCAGTGGTCCACTTTCTAATGTGACAACACATCTTGAAGTCCCTTCTACTCAAAGGTATCTAAACTCATCCCCATTTCAAATCAGAAGCTACTGCAGTGCACACATGTCACTGAACTTTGCACTTGCCAATGAGAATATTGGTTTGCTAAATCAATTAAGTAGCCTGAACAGAATGATCTATCCCTAGAAAACTAAACTCAGGTAAAACTCTCTACATCAAGCTATTCAGGTTAGCAGGTCAAGCCAAATATGCCCATAGACTCCCTGTATTAATGATTTTTGGTGCCAGATAATATTGTTTCACTTCTGCGGTACAGTTCAAACATATCTAGCACTTATTAATTAGCTAAAACTTCATATGGCTAAATTTGTCCTCACACTTAGATACACTTAAGTATATTAAGGCCTATTTCTATACATTTAGGCTATCTTACATCAGTCAAGTCATCGTATCATTTCCCATAGTTATCTTGGTGTTTCAACTCATTCAAGTCTTTTGTAATTTAAGCAGTTAATTATAAATGCCATCATAATTATTCCTAATTCATTTCATCACCTGTTAAACATGTTTTCTTAACATTAATTACCCTGTGAAGTTTGTCTAATTCATGTTGGACATACCAGATAGCATGAAATATGACATTCAATGTTATCCTCTTAATACACCAAGATAAGCCATAAGTCAAATACCGTGATTAACTGAATTAATTAATCAATCCTGCATAATTATATAAGATTTAGGACATACCTGAAAGAAGAGAGTATCGAGACGTTGATTCTGCTCTAGATGTCACTCAGAATGACATCATCAGCAAACTTTCTCCTTGACTGGGGCCTGGACTATACCAAATTTTTATAGGGGTGTCTTATTTTCCTCAAAATCTGATGAGCCCATAAAACCCAGCACTTTCTTTAATGGGGGCACCATACTTGATGGAAAAGAGGGCATTGGATTTATATTTCTGGTAACTCGACGACTAAGTAAAGCACCAATGTCCTCCAAGGAAGTAGAGTATCCACCTTTTCGAAGATGGATTCCATCAAAGTTCAACTGGTTTGAACTCACCAAAATTCTTCCAAAGGAAGTATTGTCCATGCTGTTGACAACTTCACAAAGTTTGAAATTGTATGTGGACACATCAAAATGTGTGCGTGGAATAAGTTCACTCACAATTATGTGCGCATTTGGAAATTTGTTCCGAGTGGTGCTTAAAAGTTCAAGATACTCCCTCACGAATTTGGTAAGTAATCCACTCTCTGAAAGTGAGTTGGTCACCACATGCAGAAGTATCACACTGGGTGCTGGGGCGCAAGCCAGAGTAAATATAAAATTTCTCATTTTACGGATGGTGCACCCCTTCCTTGCAAACACAACAGGCTCGTAAAATCCAAATCCCAACTCAGAAAGCCCTGGTTGCAAATACTTGGTTAAGGAATCCCCATACACGTAAACCAGGGGCAAGTGCCCTCTTGGTTAAGGAGATGGCCTGTAAATAAATAAAATAACCA
>JAMKCH010066665.1:0-35582 GCA_023653785.1 Ophioderma brevispina
AAATAGGGATAGGTGCACAGTCAGAAACACCCCCCTCATTATTTAATACATGCAACATGGGAATATATCGTCATGTAATATAGTCAATACAGCCAGAGACGGAGGCATTTTTTGGCCACAGATCTTTCTAATTGCTGCTGATTGACAATGGAAAGGCACCCACATTCAAGTAAAATACTAAAAGTCATATATTTTCCCGAGTAATGAAATATTTTTTTTTTTCCCCGTGTGCCTGATTCTCCCTATTAGTATCCATAATCTTGTTTTTTTGGCCCTGTATTTAGCCCTATATTTTGCAAGGGCACTTGTCGCCCTGCATTGGTAAATCTCTTGCCGATAAAATCTCTGATCCGCCCAATGATTATGCACCACCTTGATCATTTTTAATAATCCAATAGACATGTTTATTTATCAACTTCTGCTGCCCTGAAATTGACAAAATTAACATCAAAGTTGAAAAAACAGCACAACCAGCAGTTGCAGCTGATGGAATCAGAACAATATTCTTAAGCAATTATTCCCACAATCAATGATGTCCTTGCCCCAATTTTAAAACTCATTTCTACTGGCATTGTCCCATCCTTACGAAAAGAGGGCTTATGTTATACCGGTCTTCAAAAGCGGTGATAAGCACGACTTTACTAATTACAGACCAATTTCAATCCTACAAGCTATCTCCAAACTTCTTGAAAAGTTGTTTACAGTGTGTATTTAACTTCATAACCAGTCACAATATACTCACCTCGCAACAATTTCGGTTTTAGGCCTAAACGCTCGACATACATGGCAATAATGAGCTTTATTGCGCAAGAGCAAAAAATCTGGACCAAAAAAACCTTCACACCATTGCGTATCTTTCTTGATCTTAGCAAAGCCTTTGATTCCCAGAAACCATGATATTCTTCTTCATAAACTCAATAACTATGGTTTCAGAGGCCTTGCCAACAGCTGGATAAAAAATTACCTCTCCAGGTTAGGAAACAAAGGATTTCATTCAACAACATCTTATCTGAAACTACAAATGTCATATGTGGTGTTCCACAAGGATCAATTTCTGGGACCCCTAGTTCTTATTCTAATCAATGACCTCCCATCATGCTCCAAATACCCCATTTTATTTTATTGCAGACGACACAAATATTTTATCTCACATCATGACCAAAACATTGGAAACAAATTATAATAAATACTGAATAATCAAATTCCAATGGTTCAACGAACTAAGTTATCTCTCAACATTAAAAATAATTACATGTTTTAAAAATAAGCACAGTAACAAACAAAATTACCTACCTAAGTTAAAATAGATAATACATTAATCAAGCAAGTTGAGACTACTAAATTTCTAGGCCTACTCTTTGATTACAATTATCAGGGACATCATCAAACACAACATGTTTCTAAAATAGTGTCTAAATACAATGGTATAATTCGTAAGGTTCGTCCGTTCCTCCCTCGGAGGTCACTGAAAACATTATATAATTATCTTAGTTCTACCTTATCTTTTCTCTAGGGGCAATGATATGGGCCGACTCCAAAAATGCACAATTGGAACTCGCTAGTTTCTTTACTTCAAAAAGAATGATAAGAACATGTACTAATCATATGGCTTGCCATACTGACCCCCTTTTCGTATCTTAAAACACGAAGAGTTATGACATCTACAAAACTACAGCTTGCACATCTTTTTTGTTTCGATATCATCAATGGATCGACTCCCTATGACATCATATCTGATGACTTCTTGAACATTTGACACACCTTCTCATCACTATAATACTAGACTGCCCAAGAACTTTTTCATCAAGAAAAAACGAACACAGTTTTTGACAGAAACACCCCATTCTCAAGGGCCCAGCTATTTTGAAAAAACCTGAACCTGATCACCTAAAAAATTACCCTTCCTTTGCGTCTTTCAAGCTAACTTAAAAATAAACTCATCAGGTTCTACAACAATGACCTCTATCCATATCTCTATCAATTCTGCTTTCAAACTTTTGCGTTTTCAGTGAAATTTTCAGTCGGTTTATACTTGTTTATTCTGTCCGTGCCCTGTCTTGTTATTTGGTCAGTAGGTTAGTCGTACCTCTACGCGTCTTGTCGGTTTTGTTGTGATTCTTCGTTTGTTAACGTGACCCCGCGTCTGGATTTGTCTGATTTTAAATCAGGACATTTTCCCACACTATTCGCTCATACAATATACAATTTCTTTATTGAAAACATTCCTTTGCAAACTATACTTATTGTATTTTGTATTTACGATTTTACCAATAGAGTCCTGGGAATGTATGGTGTCCATCTTCATCAATAGTTTTACTGTAACATTTTTAAAGGGCCACTACAATCCCACGCTATGCGTTTAGCAGTGTGTACCTCATCTCAATCAACATTGCTTATCAGGCATGATTATATTCTATATGATATACTTTGTTTTGTTTATTATGCATAATTATATTCTATATTGTATAATTGTGTTGAGATGAAATAATTTGATTGATTGATTGATTGACTTACACCTGATATAACCGGGGGCCTGAACGGACATTAGTGAAGTATTGTCCTATTAAGTGTAGATGGTTGTACGTGTTGGTTTGACATTGATAAGAATAAGGACCGCGGCCTGAAAACTCAATTTCAGCGAGGCGAAATTATGAATTTCGGCGCGGTAAATTCCAAATTTCACCGCGCTGAAATTGACCTGGCTATCCGAATCATAACGCAAATAATTTTGCCGCGCTTAATTTAATTTCACCGCGGTGAATTAATTCTCCGCGCTGAAATTTCAGCCAATCAAATACTAGAGTGTACAAGGTAACCCATAGAAAGACACGCGTAAAAGTTTCGAAAATTAATTTTAACGAGTTGAAATTCCAGAATTCACCGCGGGTGTTGAAATTAATTTTGCCACGCTGCAATTCTGAATTTTGCCGCGGTAAAATTCAGAATTTCGCAGGCGGTAAATTTCAAATATTTAGGCGCGGTGAAATTTATGAATTTTCGAGCGCGCAAACAAAATTTAATTTTCAAGGCGTGTCTTCTATTGGTCACAGTGTGCAATCTACTATTTTGATTGGTGGAATTTAAGCGCGGTGAAATTCATTTTAGTGTGGTGATTTAATTAAGCGTGCGAAATTAATTTCCGCGCAGCCAAAATTAAGTTACTTATGATGCGAGGCCAGGTCAATTTCACCGCGGGTGAAATTCAGAATTATCAGGTGGCAAAATCAGAATTTCAGCGTGGGGCAACTTTCATTTCAGCCGGTGATTTGGATTTCATTGGCAAAATTAAATTTTAAAACTTTGAGTGTGTCCTTTTATTGGTTACAACGTACAGGTACATTTTTGATTGGTTTGAGAATTTCGTCCACGCGTGAAATAATTTCGGCAGGAGAAATTATTTTCCAGATCGGTGAAATGAATTTTAGCACGGCGACGAAAAATTGAGCTTAGTTCTGACTCTAACGGCCAATGATAATATCAGCCGACCCGATACCCTTTGAGAAAAGGTAACTGTCAAAATCACCACATTAACATTGATACTATTAACGAAATGTAGCTAAGTTTGAGGGGTTGGTGGGTAATTTCTAAAAACACTCTACACGCAAAAATATCCAAGTCATGCTCTTAGTTCTTGTTTATGGGTATCGGACTGCGTAAGACTTGACGCACTTCAACCTATTGGGTTTTTGAAATATTCTGGGAGACTCTAAGACCTTTAGTGTGGCTATTCTTTCTCGTACACCATGTATAGTTTCCAAAAAAAACCCCATAGTTCGTTCGTTCGGGCAAATGCAAGTCCAAAAACCACAGCGGAAGATCCGTCCCAACCAGCCGGACAGCCCCATCATCCAGGTTGATCAAAGTAGGAACCCCTGGGAGACCCGACAGACCCCACCAGCCAACCACCGACGATGGCCAATGGCCGCGGCCCCCCAAACCGCAGCCTGCGAAAAACGCCCCCACTCCGATCCTGCGAAGATTCCCCTGAAGACCAACGCCAGCCTCCAGTCCGCCGAGGCCGAACACGCCTCCCCACCAAGGCCACAGCCCCAAGGCCCGCCAGACGGGCCGCCCACAAACTGCCACAGGACCCACGCGAGACGACCACCGCTCCACCACCACCCGTCTCCGTCCAGGACGATCGATCAAAAAGGAACCGCGACCGCAGCGTACGGAATGCCGACAGCAAAGCGACTCCGCGGAAACTCTCCGATCCCCAAAGGGGCCGGTGGGGGACCGGGCCACCAGGTGCATCCACCTACTGCGAGAATGTCGTCGCAAGGCTCTCCCTAAGGGCCTGCAGAAGCCATGCCAGACAGAATGGAAGACACTCCACGCGTCGCCCCAAAAGGCAACCACCAACACGTCCAACGCACAACCAGAACGGACACCAATCCAGAACACCGTGATCCCCACCGGTTGCAGCGGGCCTCCGCCGCGGAGAATGCAGGAACGCGACGCGTGAAAGGTGTCAAAAGATTTTGAACCCATCCAGTCCGCGAGCCCGAGGAGGCCGGACACGGGACCGCGCCCCGGCCCGACTGCCCGGCGTGGATTGAACGCAGGACTGCGGCCACAGGGACGCCAAAGGCACCCGCGCCGGGCCACCCTGCCAGCCCCTCCCCATCCAGAGTGACGCCCAGTTCTCCCTGAGCATTCGACCCGCAGGTGGAAAACAGAGCCGACGGTCCCAGGTTTTGAAGAAATGAGAGTCCTACTATAAAATTGTCCGGAGGACAGGTCAGGTGCAGAAGATGGGAGCCAGTCACCAGTCTCTGAAAACCTGGCTGTCCGTCCCTCGGAGTCAGTCTCTGAAAAACCTTGCTTGTCCGTCGGCACTCGATCTCTATAAACCAGGGTCGTGGGACCATATCGATCTTTGTATTCTACTGCTTAGGACAACTCACCCCTAGAATATGGGGTCCTATGGACATCATTTCTGATATAGGTAACATGCGGATATTGCTTGAAGATATCGATTTGAAGTTATACTGTATCGGAAACGACATTAATGTGTATGACTGGACAACTCTATTGGGGACACTAAGATTCATTACAGCTATCACGAAAGTGAGCCCTCCCCAGGTCCTCTTGGATGAGACATGAATGTCCTAGGCCCTTAATATATTTAATATTCGTATATAAAATAGATAATAGAGAAAAATCCAGACGAAGGCATGTAGGGAATTAAAATGCAGGCCGGTACAGCAGTCCTGGTGTACAGCGGTAAGACCTTAAGATACAAAGGAAGTTAGGTAGAATAGGGTGTATTGTTTTATTTATAGTTGATTATCACGGGTTCGAATCTTATCGTGGCGGTACTTTCACTTCAACGTGGTTTGGAAATTTTTAGTACAATATTGTGATTTTTGCCCTCCTGTGTTTATATTGTTGTTTTTGTCTTCTGATGATTCGAAGGTTACTTTCTTTTATCTGTTGAAATGCATTGCATTAACCTTCTTTCAAAAAAGATGACTCAAAAAAGCTTTATTTGACCAAGTGACGGAAAGCATTGTTTGCCAAGCTCAATTTAAGGTTTTATTAAAATTCCAAATTATTAAAAGTGCCATCATACAAAAATATGAAAGGATATGGATGACATATTTTTCATGCAATATTTCCATTTGTTTAATTGCCATGTTTCGAAAAGGTGGGTGCAAAACACTCACAATTGAGGAAAACTCTGATTTTTGAAGGTGTAAATTTAGGCGATACTCGTATTTCTTGACACAATAGTGTCTCAAAATTTTTTGGGACAAATAAAAAACAAAAAGTAGAACTATAAAGACTGTATAGTATTTAATTATGTGTGAAGTTTGTTTAAATGCCTTGGAAAGCAAAATGCCCTTTCACTATGCGTCTGTAAACATGGTATCGTGGTTCTGTGTTATATACTTTGAACCAAGTGATTTGAGCCAGTTTTAAGGCTCTTAATCACATTCATATGAAAAAACCCCTTTGTGTATATTTCTCAATGTCGCTTTTCCTGAATGGGCACTGTTTCCAAAACTGTCAAAGAACACTTAATACTGTAATATCTATCTACTAAAAAATGAGATCTATCTGTTAGTCAGGGGGCGGTGGTCTCCTATTACTTCAGTATTTGTTCCAAAATTGATTTCAGTTTATAGGTATAAGGACATCCCAGAGAATAACTCAAATTGTTGTGAAATCCATGCCTTTTTTTTGATTTTTACCATGTAGGCCAATTTCACAACAAGTGGAATGATTTCTCTGGGATGGACCTTTAACCCTATAAAAAATGACAATAATTGTCTGGCCCAAATATGAATAGTAATTACACATTGGACCCTTTGCCACAAACTATGTTCGAGTCGTTCTGTCCGGCTAGGGTCGTTGCTTGACATATAGGAATGATATTGAAGAAGAGAAGGGGAGGACGGTATGACCTTGTTTGCAGAGGCTCAGGTGGACCCAAAAAGTGTGAAAGGTCATCTAAAGGTCCATTTGCTTAGAAATAGAAATGCAATATGACCACCAAATTTGGTCAAAAGGACCGTTGACCTGAGCTCTGAGAACAGAACAACAAATCTCCAATCAAAGGTCACACCATAGGTCAAAGGTCACAAACGGGGAGAAAATGCACTAGTTTTATATAATATTGTGCACAAAGTACAACACTATTCGGTTATAGACTATAGTGTCAACCAAGTTCAGGAAAGTCTCAAGAAAGAACGTTTCTTCAAATCCCATGCAAAAGAAATGGGTGTTAAATCATAGAAGCAAGTAGCAATTGCTTTTCCAGTTTCTGTGAATCCACAAGTTCTCAATCACTGCGTCCTCAACTAGGCTCCGGTACCCAATTAATGCGATGCATACAAGGTCAGTATCAGGGCATTAACCGCAGAGGTATAGGGCAAAGTATGCTTAAAGTCATCATCAATCATGCCTAAAACGTTTGAAGCAATCAAGTCAATAATTGATTCAAGTCTCTCGATGTATATTCGTATTACAACAAATTTAGGAGATTCTGAGCTCATCTCCTGACACTTTAGGTAATTTAAATATTAAATAATTTATTAAATAACATAATAAACTCATAGGCCTACATAATGATAGATCATTGTGCCTATTTTTATTACGGGTCTCGAGCATTATATTTTTTTATTGTTATTGTTGTTGTTGTTGTTGTTATTATGATTGTTATTATTATTATTATTGCGGTACGGTTAAAAAATATGAGCAAAAATAAGATTCGGAAACATTGTGTTTCAATTCTTTGTGATACCAAATGTTTTCGAGAAGTTTTGGGAAGCAGTCAATGTGACATTTCCAGGTAAACATTTCATCAATTAAAAGACCCAAATACATTTGGAATGATTCACTCCGTCAAAAGGCGTTCCGTTGTCGTAACGACAATGAAATTGCTGCAACTTGATCGATGTCATGCAGCAAGGATGGTGTATCATTGTGGTGATACGACTCTCTCCATATCTACAGAGACCAACCAGACCAAATAAAACCTTAGGACAAATAGGGACGCAACAAAACAATTTGAAAAAGGTTGTAGTCGCCTGCTCTGCAGTCCGGAAGGATGATGATGAGATATCATAGACCAATATAAAATCACATGTCAATATTTGCCAAATAATAAACTGCATCACGTCACACCGAAATATTGAACTTGGCATTCGTCGGACTAAATTTAAACCTTGGACTACTCAACGGACGCTCACACTAAACGTTTGTGTCGACGGACAAAAAGCCCGTTTTACAAGACAAAGTCATATAGGACACCCCATTTAAAACAAGGAGTCCTAGGACAATGTGAAACATAGAAGTTGTATCCGGCGGGATTCAGATTAAACCTAGTGTCCGACCGACTCTCAGAGGTAATCTTCGTGTCCGAGGAAAAACTTACTCATAACCCCAGAGTCCTATGTAACGCCTTCCAATTTAAACAGGGGAGCCCTAGGACAAGAAACATAGACTTGTGTCAGTCGGACCCTCATATTAACCTCAGTATCCGACGACTAGACCTTAAACCGTAGTGTTCCGGTGGGACAAAAAGACGTTAACAACGAGGCCTATGGGGCGCTCCCTTTTTAAACCAGGAGTCCAGGACAATGAACGTAGAATTAGTGTCGTCGGACTCTCAGACTTAAACCTAGTGTACGGCGGACAAAAACAAACTTCTAACACACAGTCCTATGGGACCCGTCATTTTAAAACCAGAGTCCAGGACCAAGGAACTTAAAGTTAGTATCGCGGAACCTCCAGATTTCAAACCTCAGTTGTCCGCCGGACCCAAAACACAAATTGTAACACGCAGTCCTATGCCGTTCCATTTTAAAACCAGGGTCCTAGGACAAGGAAACTTAAAACTTAGTATCCGTCGAGACCTAGATTTAAACCTCAGTGTCCGACGGCTTGACACTTACAACCATAGGTCCGGGGACAAAAAACGACTTCTTATAACCAAAAGGAGTCTATGGGGACGCTCTTTTAAAACCGGCGTCCAGGACTATTGGAAAACACAGAACTTAGTAGCGGCTTCTTCAGATTTAAAACCTTCGCGCCGACGGGACACTAAAACGGCGGGACGCTTAAAATATGGACACCGGGCCCGCCGAGCCCAAGAAGTCTATCGGTGGCAAGAGAATGGCTCAACGACAGTCCCTCTGCCAACCCCGTTCCAAGGGTTGACTCAAAGGAATCAGCAGCATTCCAGGTGCCGTGTCGTCTGCGTAGGATATGCGAAACAATCTTCCTTTGGCATATCTGAGGACCGAGATGTTGAAGAGCATTGGTGGCCAGGACAGAACCTTGTGGGTCACCATCCGAAAGGTTGGGATTTCTCTCGTTGCCCATTGATGTCTCCAGGACGAAGATATGATTGGATGAGCGATAATGAACTTGACAAGTGAATCAGGGAAGGAGGTTGAGTACGATTGAGGGAGAGACCTCGATGCCAGACTGTATCTACCCAGCGTTAGAGTTAGGTCTATTGAGGACGCTCCAAACCTGTTCTTTGGAAGGCGGTTTCGATGTCGTAACGGAGTCTTGTTTGATTAGTTGTTGATTTACCTCTTCCAAACTCAGCTTGAGTGCGGGGTTGTAAATTGCCTCGACCGTATCATCGATCCTGCCGAGTACAGTCGCTCCAGCAGCTGCTAGGTGTGAGATAGTAGCGAGAGGGGTCTGTAAATGGCTTGGGTCATTTGCTGGGTGTTGGGCTTCAGGATATACCAATGACCTTTGAAGTCTCCCATCTTGAGGGAATAGTTGAGTTCCCATAACAAAGTACAAAGGAAGAGGTTGGAGCCATCACACAGCTTCGGGTGCCATTTTTCTTCAAGAATCTGTATGGTGTTGTCATTGCCAGGAGCTTCACATTCTTGAGAACGAATTGCTTCGGTGATCTCATCGTAGGTGATGGTTGGGAGATAGGATGGGTCCCAATCCTCACCCATGTGATGAAATGAATAGGCGTTTTAAAAATTGAAAGATAGAACAAACCCATTAGTGATGAAATGTGTAACATATGGGTGCAAGATTAGACTTCTGCACTTCCCTTACTTTTTCCAAACAAATCCCATTAGTGTGCATGCATGTTATGATTTGCACTCAATTTATATATTAAAATAATTTCTTCTAACTACCAATTTCACACGCCCCAAAAACCTGACTTTTTTTTGACTGAAAAACAATTTTATTTGAATGAATTAGAGTTAGTGAATCATACTTTATCCCCTAGGCCATATATATGCATTTGATAGAGCCAAACTTTCAGAACGGCTTTCGAACTTGAAAAATTAAACAAATGAATAAGGCAGCAATCATTTCAGTTAAAGCAGCACTGGCAAATTTCCAAAATTAAAAAAAGAAAAACCTTTTTAAAAATGTAATCAATTTTCGGAACGAAAGAAATGTTATAGTTGTTCGAATATTTGGCTTTGGTTGGGTTGACAGGGTAATAAACAGGCTATCAGAAGATTTTCATTGGTGTAGTTCGACCTTGGGGTCACATTAGCGGGCGGAGGCACCAATACTTCTGTTTGCACTTACCCATACTAGGCGGAGAAGAGACTGTGACACCACCGTTTTTATCATAAATCATTATAGAAAATGCAATTCACACAAGGCAATTCACTTGGTTAATGGATTTTCTTTTGATTAACCAATTATCCTTATGAATAAAACGGCCTATTGTGATGTAACATAATTATTGTAAAATGATCTTCAACAAAGACATTGCAATGTTCAAGATAATAAAGAATCAATTTAAATAGGCGCTTAATTGGGTATGGTAGCCCTACCGAAGTCCGAACGTAAGTCCGAAAGAGTTTCCCATGGATTATCACTTGCCGATTTGTTTAGGTGATGTGTACAAGTAAGTGCAAATATAAATAGTGATTTTAAGATTTAGACAAGAGATGACGCTTTTTGATAACACTAAATAAATTGAAAAATTCAATAAAATTTAGGAAAATTATTTTTTAAGTAAGGTGGAAAATAAATTTTGGAACTGGAAAAGTTTAGAAGTTTAAAAAAAAAAAAAAAAAAAAAAAACTTTTGTAAAGGCCAAAACAAACAAAAATAACACAAGATGGGTTGGGGGGAGGAGGGGGGAAAATAGGGGGAAAATGTTGACAATTTAAAAAGGGACTATCAAACTAAACATGCACAATACTATCACTCAGCCACTGCCTATTCAAAATCATAGAGTATTCCTTTCCGGGAATTCGGACGTAACAAAATTCGGACTCGGTCGGTAAGCGGCGAATTGTTTATTTTTAGTTTTAAGTTGTTTAATTGCTTTTGAAAAAAATCATAGTCTATATTGAAAAACGTCCTTGTTCCCTAGATCTAAATCTTGCAAACGCATTTAAGTGCAGACTTCCAATTCTGATCGTCCTGTAAGACATAACCTTATGAAAAAATACATTTAAACCGTAAATTATAAATTGACTAAAATTGGTATTGTTCGTCTCAGAACGAGGTCTGCAAAAAAATCCATCTTTGGTGTTTTTTAGTTCCGCGACCATTGTTTCACAAGTAAACTTTAAGCCAGGTTAATGTTGAGATCCTTATGATGGCTAATCATTTGAGGAGACCTTTCAAATAAATGAACACTTATATGACTGATCTCTTTCGATCACGGATGGCCGCTAAACGGACCCCGTGGGAAATATTTGATGGTAACGTCAAAATCTTAAGAGAAGATGTCGTGATATCCTAACATATGTTAGAATTATTTTTAAGGGGTGAATTGGGGGGAACCGTTGAAATATGCTGGGCTCTAATGTCTAGGTATAGATAAGCGAAGCTTTAGATAGAAAACTGTGCAAAATGGCACCTGTGATGCTGAGTTTGGTAATTTAATTGGCCCCATTCTCAAATTTGGTTAATTTTGTGATGTTAGCTTGTAACTTTGGTGTGATATATTGTTGTAGTTCTCGTGAGAGATTTAAATGTAAAGTGCCATTATCCATAGACTAACTGTGTATAAGTGAGTATATTGGGGTATAACCTTGTTAGAAAAATTATAAATATTAGTAGAATAATATTTCTATTGATAGTAGACCTGTTTAATAACTACGTAATTTGGAATTTCCCTCTGCTGAGGTAAATGGAAGCCTTTTGGTATGTAGTTTCCCCCACGCGAAACAGAGCTGCTTGTAGTGATTTGGCTATGATAACCAGGAATGCTGGGCTTTATCTAGAATTTTCAAAAAGCAATACGGAACCAAAATGAACAAAAATTAGTAACAGTTGACTCATATCTCCCTCTAATATTTCTAATACCTCTAATGGGGTGATGGATATTTGTGTTGAATATTAAGCTGTTTAGAAACATTAACGTTACGCCCCCATGCACCTGCCAGTAACAGTACAGGGGCTCCAAAATGAGTCCTAATGAGAGGGGTAATAGCAAGGGTCTGATGCTTCGTTGCGCTGGTTGGAGTCTAAAAGGCAAGCTAGACTCAATTATTGTTCCTAATGTGTGTTTTAAGTTCTTATTCTTACATAGAATGGCGAGACAAGACTACATTTGATTTCATACAATAATTATTCATACAATCGAATATATTTTTTTTTAATTTTGATTAAACATGTTTGGAGAAAGCCGTTTAGTTTCCTTACTATCAACATCAAAGGTTTATGTCTCGTATGCAGGCTGGTTGTAACACCAAGGTCTAGTCGATAATAGGTGTACTCTTCTGGAGACCTGATCTGATTTGTATTATTACAATAATGGATGCCAGCTATTAGAAAACATTCTATTGACTGGTGAATAACAGTTATAAAATGAGAAGTGGCAATTTGAAAAATAGTCTGCGCCCTCAAGATTTTTCCAAAATCGTATATTTTTGCATGGTGGTATTTTGTAAATCTTTTATATACAAAGCCCATCCTCGAAATGCTTAAGACCAATCAGCTTCCTTATGGGTAAACGGAACGATTGAAATTCATCCGTCGCGCGACGCGAAAGTCAGCAGACGATGAAAATGGCGTTTAACACAGAACACGCACGCCGGTATGCAGGTTTCCCACAGCTAGGACCACTGTTTGACCGGTATAAACCTTTGTGGTTTTAAATCAGTGAGTTAATGTAACGAGTCAAAAAAAAGATTATGGTGGATAACAATTTGTTGATAACGTTATAAAAAATAAAAGGTGGCTACAAATACCGGATATCTCTATCATGCATTCAAGTCCGTTATCTGGTTGGGAGTTATTTTTTGGCTAAAAAATATATATGTTCTTCCAATGGCCTAGGACTTCATTGGAGCAAATTGAAGAAATTTAATATTTTGTGAAAATGTGACAGTGCCGCTGTCATGGGTATTAATCGGCGGGTAGGAGTAGTATTTTACGTAGGTACAGTTCATATATAACCCCATACACGTATTTACTTCTAACCCCTTTTTCTGAACAGTGAATTGATACAGAGTTTTAACTTGAACGCCACGTATGTTGCAGCTTACAAGATGATCATGTTTGCCAGCACAAGATGATCTGGGGAGGATAACCACTAACTAGAGTCACGCTCTCAGCAGCAACCATTCGTCTAAGAAGGAGTCTTTGATGGGGATGTTCCAATCCCAAAAAGTTATTGAATCGACGGGTATAGAATAAGTTACCATTCTCTTATACGGTGGAAAGTATTAGGCATGAGGCCAAAGCGAAACAGATGCTCGGAAAGGACTCCGTGGCGCACCTGGGAAGTACATAATTTTGACGAAATAATTTTCTTAAACATTATTGAAATCAGGTCTACGTATGTTCTTACGTCTTAGTATTTGCACATTCTCTAGAAAATGAATAATTAAATGTATCTAAATTTTGCCTGATATCAGGACTAACGAAGGAATCAGGACTCATGACGCCAGCAAATAATGGGGGCTCTGATAATAAGTCAATCCGCTCGGTATGTAAGAAGACCCAAACACTTCACAGATCCTTTTTCATCTGGAACTGCAGCCACTGGCTACGAAAAGATTCAGGTGTTATACCATAAGTCCATATACCATTACCTGTCTCTTTCACGAATATAAATAAAGTTAGAAGGTTATACTGGGTGTTATTTCTTTGCCCCTATATTTAATACTATTCGAAAGGGAAACGAAGGTGAAACAAAGCTCATGAGAAAAAAAATGTTTGCAACTGTGGTTGGGACTAACATCTTGATCGCCGAGCCAGATCAAATATCGGGGCCGAGCGGCGAGTCGAAGACGAAATGAATTAATTTACTTGACGAGGGCGATATTTTCTGTTATCAACCGAAAAAAAAGCAATCATATTTATTATTATCAAGAAGAAGTGATTGACAAAAATAGTTTTTAATGAGCGCATTGCTTGACGAGTGCATGACCCAGATTTTTGCATGGTGCGGTGTTGGGCGGTTAAGCGCTAACGCACTGTGGTATTGAACCAAATATGATAATAATTATTGGTCTTGCTCTGAGTTTTAAAATATTGCTACTCGTCCCGCCCAATAGTTTTGCAACTCATACGCCCTAGACAATAAATAAGGGCTCAATCAATCTAAATTTTTATCAATGCGCAGCTGTAGCTGACTGTGTAATTTGTTTACCATTTTTAATTAAATACAATAAAATTATAATTTCATTGGCAATGATGACAATATAAGAAAATGTATAAACAGATAATTTTAATTAACCTCAAAGCGGGTACTTTACTCGCGCAGAGTACAAAGGGAAACGACAACAGATTAATCCTTCCTTTATTATTCCTTTGCGAATACTAAAAAATCAAGAAACATACTTTTATAACATGGTTTTAATACAGTACGTATTGTAAAGCAAGACAAAGAAAAAAATCTTTGTGCAGAACCAAACGCGTAACATGCCGCGTAACCCCGTTTCTGTGCAATTTATTGCGTTCACATAGCAGAAATCGAAATCATCACTATATGAAATGCCTGTGGAACCGGTGCCGAAACAAAACTTTTAATTGAAGAGAAAAGAGGTCATATTTGTGCCAATGGTTTGCTGTGACTTCTCATGCTTTCCTTTTCTCCTTTATTGAGTAAGTGGTCCATAGGGATATTACTTAGGTCAAAACCAACACTATAGTGAAATAGTACCTGCTGCCCTGTAGGTGTGTGCGTGTGTGCGAAAAAGGCGAAGGTACATACCGACAGAAGGCAACTGCTGCTGCAGTGAAAGACAAAGGCTAAGGGACCTTCCCCAACAGAAAAGGTGCTGGAGACCTGGTGAATCACAGCTACTATTTAGATTAATTGACAAGAAGAATAGTTCACAACGTAGCACCAGGGTTTAAAGCCCCTGATTTAAAGTCGTGCCTCTGAGTCAACATTGGTCTTACCAATCCGCATCATGTGGGTTGTTCCTAAAGCCTACTGGACGGCTCCAAACCTGATATTGACAACAAAGCATGGCCAACTTGCTTTAGCCGCAAAAATGCTTTCATCATAGCACATTTAATTGTACGGACACTGTAAACAAACAGCCAAGAAAGAAGAAGCGTACATGAAGCACAACTGTTGATATCGATGTCATTGCATACAAGAACACCGCCTATGCACAGTGAACCTCTCACTACAGGAGAATATCATGGAATATGCACGATTACAGCCTCTGCCTGGAAGAAAAGAACAAGAGAGAAAGAAATTGCAGCAGAGATAGCTACAGGAGGTGTGAGGTTTCTTTTATCACCAAAGGCTCTAAGTCATTGCCAAACTTGTCAAACAACTTAATGAGCGCATCTGAAGTTTACACTGACGGGCAATCTTGAAACAACAGTCATTGCTGTTACAGCCCCACAAAAACGACGAGCAGGAGAAGACCTATCTCTCACTTTTACCATGAACTTACATTGCCACCAGTACGTTCTAGCCCATAATCTTCTGTACATCCCTGGAGATTAAAACGCTAAGCTTGGGCCTGACACGCGCCTGTTCAATTGCAACAACGAGCTTCGAACAGAAATGGTATGTAAATGAAGGACTTCATGGAACAATTTAACCTTGTTGTTCACTAATACCAAATTCCAAAATCAGCAGTGGATGTGGACCACCGCGCCCCAAATGGAGAGAACTTTGTCCAAAACTGGATATATTCGTCAGAAAGAAAGAAGTGGATTAGTAGCATTAAGAACTCAAGAGCCTACAACACTTGAAGCTGTTTAAGTTGATTACGGAATTGTCTCTGCAGGAGCCAGATAAGTTATGTCAGAGTAAACCCTCCCAGGAGAAGAGATCCCATGAAAACAATTTGAATGGAGGAAGGTAGTGGGGGGTACAAAGCTTTGTGAGAGCAGATTATACTTAGCATGTACATAACAGGTTCAACCATCTTGTTGATGAGCTTGAAGCCAAGAACTCCAGCACAGTAATATTGTCAAAACTGGACTATATTTCTAGTCAGAAAGAGGGGAATGAACAGATTTAGAAACTAAGAGCATACAACACTTTTGAAGCTGTTAAGTCTGATCACAGAAATTGTCTCTTGCAGGCCAGATAAGTTATCGTCAGCAGTAAACCCCGCACAGGATCCATTGAAAACAATCTGATGGAGAGGAAGGTAGTGGGGATGGATGGGACGGATAACAAAAGCTTTGTGAGCAGTAGTTAATACGTAGCAGTACATAACAGGGTCAACACTCTTGTTGATGAACCTGAAGACAAAACTCCAGCGCCAGTATATGATGTTCTCACTTCAAGCCCAAAAGACATGGCTGGAGAGATGTTAACTAGAAGAAAGAAGAGACTACTGCCTTTGCCTCAAAGGACAAAGTCAGAAAAGCCAGAGGAAAAACTGAAGTCTGCAGCAAGAAGCACAGTAGAGTACGTACTAAAGCCACAGAGCTCCCAAAGCAAACTGATGTGCTAGGTGCATTGATGATGACTTACAATGGGTGCTGAGGAGCAGTGAAGTCCAGGCTGGAAGCACCTCCACTTGCCGCCCTACATCTTGAAAACAAGAATGTGCGCAGGAGGCATTGAGGGAGCTGAATGAAAAAGAACGGCCACCCCAAGTCTGTAAGATAAAAGGTGAAACAACTGAAGAGGGCGTCCCTTCTTGACAAGTTAGTTTCCAGCACTTTAGTTCTCCACCTTGGCAAGCGAGTTCAGAATAACACTAAATTTGATGAACCTTTCTTCTTAACCAAGATAGCAGGACACCCTTCCATCCAGACTGGACCTTTCATATAGAGGAGCGTCGATCGCCTGACGAAATGAACAACACCAAGGACACTGTCCCGAAACATTCCGGCAGTTAATCTGAAAGAATCACTATTCCATGATCAACTGGTTAGAATTTTGTAACACACCTACATGGGAAACAAACAGCTGCCTTTTAAAATTCATCATATCCTTCTCCAAAGAAAGGCGACCCCCTCCAACACCCCAAAATACAGAGGAATCACACGTTCACCACTGACCTCTACACTACAAACTCCGATGATGCACTCAACAGGAATCACTCCTCACATAGATTCCCATTCCAGAACGGAACCAGAATGGTTTTCGCAAAGGCAGTCAACACTACCTCAGTATGCCCTCAGAAGGATCATGAAGAGTTGAGAATTTCCAAGAGAAAAAGCTTCAATTGTGTTTTGTAGATTTTCCCAAGGCTGGTGACAGTGTAAACAGGGAGGTAATGCTGAATATTCTCGCCAATCCGGGTTTGTGTCCCAGATGAGACCTTCAAGGCAATTGCCATCATGTTTGATAACCCATATAGCTTGTGCAGACAGGGATGGGCCCACAAGGATTTCCTAACAAACTAGGAATCCTCCAAGGAGATACTTTGCACACTATCTCTTTGTTTAGTCGTGGTTGATTAAACTCCTCAGACCTTAGTTTGAATCATGAACGACAAAGACTCACCATCAAACCCCCAGCGTTCTAGACGTCACTAAAGTTCAGTAATCTCCGACCTGACGAGCGGTGATCTAGCTTAACAGATGATTGATATGTGGTGCACCAAGATCACGAACATTCATGAGAATGCTGGATGCAGACAAGGCGGCCTACATCTATGCCAGAAAAAAGAAGACTGAATATATGAATGTCAAGAGGAAGATGATAATAACCTATCTTGCACAACCGCTGTGAGCAACTCAAAGAGGTCCAGGACACGTCAGTATCTGGGTCCTATGTGCCGACAGCAAGAAAGCCTCCTGTCACGCAAAGGGACAAGTTGGCAGCCTGGCAATAAACTACACATTATGGCAAGTGGGATCTCCTAAATTCAACCAAGTGAAATTCTTAGAGGCCCGTGTAGAGAGTATCCTGGTTTTATATGGATCTGGACACTGGCTGGACCCTGAAGAAAGGCAAAGCGAAAGCGCTAACGATTAGACTGAGGGCACCGAACAAAGCTTCTTATGCGAGGACAAAACAATATCCTGGAGTGAGCACAAGACCAATCTACAGATCTATGGAGATATACCTCCAATTCATCTTCTGGGGCCCAACGCGTGCACGATTGACGGTTCAATGTCATCGTGCGAGTGATCAAGTAGTCTTAAGATGTCACCTGTGAAAGTACCATGCCAAAACAGGTGTCGTCGACCCTTAACACATTGATGTGATTGCTCGAGCATCCAGCAGGATCCATTTCCG
Organism: Ophioderma brevispina; assembly: GCA_023653785.1. Classification (NCBI taxonomy): domain Eukaryota; kingdom Metazoa; phylum Echinodermata; class Ophiuroidea; order Amphilepidida; family Ophiodermatidae; genus Ophioderma; species Ophioderma brevispina. Next base: position 18,083 of record JAMKCH010066665.1, read on the forward strand.
ACCATCCCCAACTTAATGAAAATAGGGGACATTGGGCGATACATGGTGAACAGCATCTCGGCTGCGGGGCCGTTAGATAGATATAATTAAATTAAGTTATGGGTGTTTGTTCTGCACCACGATTTGAGGTCAAGCTTGCCAATCAAAATGATTTCAAGATTTGGCTCATATTCCGTTCCTATTTGATAAATGCTGAATACACGATTCAAAGTTATTTATTAAACTCACCCAGCAGGTTTGAGTTTTATTATTTTCGTGAATGAGGCTTGTTGTAGCTCCAATCTAAAATCGGGCGGTGGATGAAATGAATGAATGAATGAAAACAATTCAAAGTTTTAAAGTCACGGACCAATAACAATGGCCGTTCCAGTCCCGAGAATCTGAAGTCCGTTTGTCCGCTATTCATAACGGGCGGAGTCACTTTATCAATAGCACAATTATTTGATGGAGTCAATGGAAGTGGTGTGTACATCATGGGTCACTGATATTCAGGGGAAAAAAAGGAGATTACATTTATTCTTTTCAGAAAATGTGCACATACTAACAGATGATTCAACCATCGTGTCACCAGAGGAAAAGTTTTGGACCAGCGTCGATTAGTTGGGAGAGGGAGGAGCCAGAAAAGAAAACATGTGCACATGAGTCACCGTTTCATGAACCCTAGGCTAAGAAATCTGGCCCTTTCATGTGATTCATTCAATGGGAGGGTGCAAGGACTGGTGTGTTCCTTGTATCTAAACACGGGCGCTCAAAGTCAGTAACCTTAATACGTACATTGAATGCCACTGACAAATGCGATAGTAAAACTGTTTTGTAGCTAAAATTCGCTACGCATTGACTTGATGCTTCATAGATTGATTTTCTCTGATCGGATTACTCGTTTCAAAGGGTTTAGCGTGGAATTTTATTTCCACCCACTGAACATGCCCCTTCCATTCAATGCCTTATACCTCGGAAAAAGTACTAGAGATGACACGATGGGTTGAATCTACTATAGAAGTTGAGAACACGTATTTGATAATTTGAGACAATGATTTAGCAAATTATGTACTGTTAGGGGTGAGTCACCTTTGGTAACGCTATTGAGATCGGCCCGCAAGCTGTCTGTAGGCAGTAGTTCACTCTTGTTTTTGTTTTATAAGACAAGGGGTGAGACTTTCTGAATGCGTGTACGCCAATCAAAGTATTGAATCGCGGGGAAATTGAAAAGAAAGAAAAAACAAAAAGGGGTTGGTCATCAAACCAGTAACCTTGCATTGGTATTGGACCAGAAGATTTTAAAATGTTATTAATGCTTAATGTTTGTACATAAATGAATATAGGCATATACCCCTTAACCACTAACTGCATTTTTTTTGCCACTTTAAAAAAAACGGAGAGGACCTGACTTGTGCCCGGGCTTGTGTTAGTGGGAAATTCATTGGGGGTGGTCTTAGTTGTTGTGTGTGCTTACAATAGGTTAAAAAAGGTCTATCTTGCACCTAATTTCTAGAGTGATTATGTCACTTTCTGTGTTTCTGGATGGTCGATTGCATAAAAGGACACTCTAAGAACACAGTCTCCATCCAAGTTTCTTCGTCTTCAAATAATTCCTGATTGACCTCACAATATTGTTTATCCAGTGGGTTGAAAGGAATCCCTTACAATTTAATGCCTTCATCTGAAAATAACAATGAAATGCTAACTTTAACACTAACTGATAAATTTTACAACACGTTGTGGATTGGGGGGAGGGGTGCCTCCATCTGGATCGAATCTACGTGGTTCCTACTGTCACGGTAGTTTCACGTTGATTCCGTTGTCTGTGGAGCCCGGACTATGTTTCCTACCGGACCATATTCCTTTTACACGGCCGAAAACGACCATTTGTTTGCACTTCTTACCAGATGCACTAAAATGTTAACTAATGGCTTTTGTGAGTTGAGAATAGAACAAATTAATAAATTAAAAACATAAATTTGGTTGTTCAAAAGAACGTGAGACTCCTGTGGAAGTATTCAATAGCCAGCAATGGTGGTGGACAAGATAGACGCATTACATTACTACAATGCATTAACATGGTCAATGTCCTGGGAAATCGTTTAAACATGGATCCGCATTGGACAGCGGAATGTTTGTTATCTGGAAGATGCATCTGTCCACAAACATGTTCTGTGGCGACGTCATATTGAATACGGTTATCATGGGACAGTGGGACATTGGTGATGGGTTCAATCCCCGCCATGCAGACACTAGGCCTTTGTTGATATACAAAAAATATTGTGACTGGTACAAAGTTCTGTTACAGAATCGGCTCAATGAAAATGATGCCATTAAGTCAACAGTGGTCAGTGAATGATTGAAGGATCAGATTAGCTTTGGTGGCCGGGATGTCAAATCGTTTGCGCTGTACTCTCTTAATACAAAAGGTTGGCCAATTTTTTGAGACAATAAACAATTATTGAGGTGTGCGCCTTGTGCGTATTGATAATATAAGACGCATTAATTTCTCCAGGCGTGTGTGTAAGAGGGATGGATATTTGCGTTTGCAACGGGCAAGTTAGTTCTGTTCAATAATCGTTTATGAAATTGGTGCTTTCATCCTAATACTTGAATTGAAACACCCATCATCGTATATGTGAAATAGTATTTTAGGTCAACATTTATAGCTACATTACTATAGATTCCCAGATTTCTTTTGGGGAAAGAATTAAGTGTTGGTTTTGTGTTGTGTTTTTATTCTTTTATTTACAATGTTTTAGGGCCATGAGAGCATATTTCAGCAGGCCTGAATGTAAATCCCCGCCACTACAAAAATGGCCAATACTTCCTTAGGGTTTGAAAAAGTAGTGATATTCCCACCCCAACATCACTTGTCAGATCAATATTTATACAAGTTGCAATCAAGGTATGGCTTCTCTTTTCATTTTGGCAAAAACACGCCAGTACACGGTAATTTGGCCGTGATGTCAGACCTTAAATTTCGTGCATGACTCTCTAACTACTGCTCTGATGTTTTTACACTCTAAAGTGTTTTAGAAAGGAAGGCAAGGTGGTGTTAGAGGGTAATATGTTAGCAATTTATTTTAAACACTATGGCCCGTTTCTCAAACGATGTTTAACGCTTATCACTGTTAAATCGCCATTTAAACGCCCGCTAAAATAACGCAATTCTCAAACATGGTTAACTTAAACGCTGTTTAAATTTTAGCCGAACATCGTTAAATATGTCCTAAAAATCGTTTTTAAACTTAGACTTGGTCCAGGGTAGTTTAAGGCGTGTTAACTTCAGTTTTCATCAATGGCCTATATTTTCAGCGTCTATGGGATACTCGTGGTAGACCCGTTCCTCCTTTATTTCTCTTATCTTTCTTTTTCCGATCCTCAGGTCATTGCTTCTCGTCCATTTTCCTTTGTCTTCTATTTTCATGCTCGTGTTTTCTGTATAGTAGTGAATTATAGCAAGTTACGGCACAACGACATAAAACAGTTTTAAATAGGTCCGGGGTTTTGTCCCCATCAACAAAACTCCTTGCGTAACTGCATTCTTGAAATTTCCCCGTGGGCTTCATGCGTTGCATTTACAACTACGGAAGCCATTTGTCCGGCATAATGAAATCTTGTTTCACCGCACACGTAATGATAATAGGCGAAGATAAGTCACAGGTTGGTGGATGGTATTTATGGCGTTTAAATACGTGGTTAGTCTAAACACTTTGTTAAAGATTTAACCTGCGGTTTTTAAACAGTGCGTTTAGCCAACCACAGTTTAGGCCTAAACCGTTTTATTTTTAAACAAATCGTTTTTTTGAGATACGGCCCTTTGTGTTTAGAATTAAACACATGGCCCCGTATTCTCAAACGATGTTTAACGCGATCATGGTTAAATCGCAATTTAAACGCCCGCTAAAATAAGACGCATTCTCAAAGCATGGTTAACTTTAACGCTGTTTAAAATTTTTTAGCCGACATCGTAAATAATGTCTAAAACGTTGTTAAACTTAGAATTAGTCCGGGGTAGTTTAAGGCTTGTTTAACTGCAGAAAAAAACACTTTCCATCAAGTCCTGATCTTTTCAGCTATATGTGATACTGGGTGGTTAAACCCGTTGTCTTCTCTATTTCCTCTAGCTTTTTTTCTAAGTCCTCAGTATGATTTCTTCTTGTACTTTATCCATCTACGTCTATTTTTATGCTCGTGGTTATCTGCTATCCGGAAGTCCTCATGTATTGCAAGTATTTGACTGATATCGAAGTGCAGCAGCCCGGTTTTTCTATCCATCGCTGAGGCAAATCTAAAGCTCCTTGCATAACACGAAATTCTTGAAATTTCCCCGTGGACTTTCTGCGTATAGCATTTAAAACTTACGGAAGGTACTTTTGACATTATTGTTGACCTGCACGTAAATTATAGGCGAAGAAAGTCACAGTTCGGGAGATATTACGGCGTTTAAATATCGTGGTTAGCTAACGAATGTTAATCTATTTAATCTGCGTTTTTTAAACTGTGCGTTTAGCTAACTATAGTTTAGGCCTTAACCACCGTTTATTTTAAAACATCGTTGAGATACGCCATGTGTTTAGTAATTAAACAGCATTGGTGTTTGACATTTAAAAATGTGGTGTTTAGAATTATTAAAACAGTTGGGGTTTAGATATTGACATGTTTAGATATTAAACGTTTAAGAAGCGGTAATCTATAAACATGTCAAATTTCTAAACATCAAATGTTTAATTTCTAACACCAAATTTTAATTCTAAAACACCATGGGCCGTATTCTTCAAACGATGTTAAAATAAAGGTGGTAGGCAAAAATGTGCAGTTAGCTAAACGCACTGTTTAAAAAAACCCAGGTTAAATATTTTAACAAGTCGTTTAGCTAACCACTGTATTTCATCGCCGTAAATATCATCCACCGAACTGTGATATCTTCTGTCTATCTCATAGTGTGCGTGAACCACTATTTATATGCCAGCCAATGCCTTCCGTAGTTGTAAATTGCAAACGCATGAAGCCCACGGGTAAATTTCATGAATGTCGCGGTACGCAAGGAGCTTAGAATTATTGAATGATGGAGACCAAAAAGCCCGGCCGATTTCAAAATGTTTTATGTCGTGTGCGCACTTGCTGTCATCAATATATAACCATAAAACACGAGCATGAAAATAGAAGCACAGGAAAAATGGACGAGAAGGAAATTAAACCGGGAATCGGAAAAGAAAGATAAGAGAATAAGGAGGTAACTGGCTACACGAGTATCACATGATCACATAGAGCTGAAAATATCGACATTTTGATGAAAAGTGAAGTTAAAACGCCTTAAACTACCGGACCAAGTCTAAGGTTAACAAACGTTTTAGGCATGTTTAACGATGTTCGGCTAAAAATTTAAAAAACGTTTAAGTTAACATGCTTGAGAATTGCGTTTATTTTAGGAGGCGTTTAAAGTGCGATTTAACCAGTGATTAGCGTTTAAACATCGTGTGAGAATACGGGCCATAGTGTTGAATTCTTAAACACAAAGGCCCGTATTCACAAACAATGTTTAACGCTATCCAAATGGTTTGAAACGCAATATTTAAACCGCCCGCTAAAATAAACCCAAATTCTCAAAGCCATGGTTAACTTTAAACGACTTGTTTAATTTAGCCGAACATCGTTAAACATGTCTAAAACGTTGTAAACTTAGACTTGGTCCGGGGGTGGTAGTTTAAGGCGTGGTTAACTTCACGTTTTCATCAAATGCCTGATATTTTCAGCTCTAGTTGATACTAGTGGTTAGACCAGTTAACCTCCTTGATTTCTCTTATCTTTCTTTTCCGAGTCCTCAGTTCAATTCTTCTCGTCCATTTTCCTTTGCTTCTATTTTCATGGTCGTGTTTATGGTATCGATTGAATGATAGCAAGTGCGGACACAAAACGACATTCGACATGAAAAACAGTTTACAAATAGGCCCGAGCTTTTGTCTCCATCATTCAACAAATTCTAAAGCTTCCTTGCGTAACTCGAGATTCTTGAAATTTACCCGGGGCTTCATGCGTTGCATTTCCAACACGGAAGGCATGTCTTGACTATCAATATTGTTCACGCACACGTAAGTGATATAGGCGAAGATTAAGTCACAGTTCGGTGGATTGATATTGACGGCGTTGCAAATACAGTGGTAGCTAAACGGACTTGTTAAAATATTTAACCTGCGGTTTTTTAAAAACAGTGCGTTTAGCTAGCCACAGTTAAGGCCTCCTAACCACCGTGTATTTTAAACATCGTGTGACGGGAATACGGCCCCAAAGTGTTAAATTGCTAAACAGTTACCCTCTAAACACCACCTTGCCTTCACTTTCATAAACACTGTTTTTACGTGTTAATGTTTTTTATAGAAAAAAAAAAAATCAAAGGTTTCTAAATTTGTGCTTTCCAACAAACATCCCAAAATACCACACACAAAGGTCATGTTGGTGAAATTGTAAATGCGCACTAAAAGCCAAAATGTCAGTGCCCTATATGATACACTGCCAAGAGGGGCTGGGTGTCCGAGTCTATGTAACATAATGTGTGAGCTTTGTGGGTGATTTAAATGTGCACGAGAGATTTTAATAACAGGTGTCCTAAAAATGTGAAAATTCTGTTTTTTGCATAGTGTAAAACATTCCATCAAAAATATCCCCATCTGAAAGGATTAACGCTGAGAACGTTTCTGTGGTACACAAATTGTGAAACTTTCTATTTCGTATAGGAGCAACTATGCAAAATTCAGCCTATGAAAATATAGCATATAAAAATCCCCTTTTGTTTTCATTTAAATTATTCTGCAGCCAAAATAAAAGGTAATATCACAACACGCAAATCTATGACTTGAAATCTCTCGTTTATTTAAATGGACGCTGGAATATTTTGCATATAGAAGCGGCTCTGTTTTTTGGGCAAAAATGAGTTAGTCACATGTTCATTGCTTACATGTGTTAAACTTCACCTGAAATTTAATTAAACCGAGAAACATTTCTTATGGGTGCTAAAATTAGGAATTTTGTAGTGGTTTGTTTTATTCCTTAATGGACTAGGCTCCACAAAAACGTATTATACACAATTATTACACAGTTCAGTCAGTCCGAGGTGTGCAGAAATCGCTTTTCTGTGTTTTGCATAGCATGAATGGGTCCTGGAGCTTCCAGCCATAGCAGGATTTTGCTTTTCATATATTTTTAAACACATTGTAAAAACAAAATTACGGACAACTTATTTCGTATAATACCCAATAAATTCATATTCGCAATTTGAGCATTTAATTACGTGTATATTATTTTGTTGTTCACTTTAACAGCCCTTCAGACATGATTTCAGCGTTTGTTAATAAACAAGTATAAACACACGTTACAAAAATATTTTTGTTTTTTAAATGTTAATAATATTTCGTTCTGCCAAAACCTTGCGTACCACACGTTTATATATTAAGTATGGACGGGTACATACATAGCACATTCTTCATCTTTAAAAAAAATCATTTTTTGCTGACATGTTATTTAAAGCAAGGGTGGGGTGGTAGCTACTAGGTTCATGAAAAATAAAAAATCACATTGTAAATTAATAGGCTGTGATGTGTTACTGGTTTTCTATTGACGAACACAAAGCAGGCCCAGGTTGCACCAAGTCTAATCAAGCATGCCAAGATTCACCTGTTTAATCGGTAGTAGTATACAAATAATGTATGTGTTAGAGGTGGCCACGGCTGTAAATAATGTTGTAACCTGGATTCATTGTGCTCAGATACTCTTGTTTCTAAAGCAATGCGCGCTTAGGTGAAAAGATGTGGTATTCATTTGAGGCGGTTTATTTTAAATCAAGACGACTGGACGTTCATACATCGGTGTGGGGCCATAGGTAGGACAAAAAGTAACCACCCCAAAGTCATCCAACATCAAACAACTGATTTTGGCGGTTGTTTGTATCGAAATGACATTGGGTGTGGATACCAAGCCCCAAAACTAATAATTATCCGTTACACTATTCAAAATGTCAGCGCCCAGCAACGGACGACTGGTTTTGAATGGGTTCACCCCTTGGTGTTTGGGTAAACAAAGGTTTTTTGATGTGAGAATGTATGTACCCTAGAAGGTAGTAGTATAACAGAAAGTTGCTGTTTGATCCAAACATAAATAACCGGGAGATACCAGCCATTTTTCCTGATTTTTTTCCAGGTGTCTTGTTATGATAGTTGTATAGGACATCCCTGGGCCATCTGAAAAGCTAAGTCTAAGTGTCGCGAGCGGGGGAGCGTGACATCAGAGGTCAATGACCTATAAAATTTGCCGGTTCTTCACCCCCCCACAATATAGCTATTCTTAGCGCTACTGATCAAATAAGACGGTAACATAACAATTAGGTATCATTTTAAGGAGAATAAAATTATCTATTCGATGATATCCAAATTTTTCATATTAAATTGAAGCATAGGCTACGTAATTATAGGCCGAAAAAAGGTGATGATTTTTTCAACTTTTTGCTATTTTTTTGCCTTACCGGCGAATTATAAATGAAAAATTGGTCCATATATGAAGCTAATCAATATTTTTAATATTTTCCCAAAAATTTGACCCTATATATGCTACATACAAGGAAGAAAAGTGTTTCCCTCCATAATTTTGGGCCAATTAATTAACGGTATTTTATGACCAAACTCCAATTCCGTAGTTTTAACAATTTTTGCTACTTTTAGGCTGTTGCCCTGACAAACAATAACTGATTCGTTCATATGCAGCCTTCGAAAAAAAGTGTGGAAATCTGTCTTCAGGTCAATGGATTAATGGTTCGTTTAATGAAAAATGGTTCTAGGGCACCCATCAGAACCATTTTGACCTCGGGTAGTTTAGAACCAAAAAGGGTCTGTGCCAAATGTTCTAAAGTTTGGAAGAGAAAGCTCTATGAAGTAAAGTACCCCCTCTCTCTCTCTCGAGCCACCAACAAAAATAAAAACCCCTTTTAAAAAAACCATTAACGGTTCATAAATGCAAATTCTGCGTTTCATTCAAGAAAACCATTCAGGGCAATCCCTTTTTTCTTGGTTTTTTGTTAGGTTATATTGCGCGACCCCCCGACTTCCGAAATTGGGGACTTGAAACTGATTTTGTCCGCAAAACTTTAGGAAATGAAAGTTTTGAGCGGAATGTGCAGGTGTGGAACAAAAATTCGGCTACAATTTAGTTTCAGAGGCAATCATTTTCCCAAAAGAGGACCTTAAGAACCGGAATTATTACACTTCCCTATGTCTTGCCACCATGGTAGACCCTACATTCACATGCATATGCACGTTATTATCCAGACCGACCTCAACTCAGAGGGTGGATCGAGTTCAATCCCACAATGCTCAGTTTTGGGGAACTTAACCTGAATTAAGGTCATGCGATCCCGACAAAAAATCCTATTTTTAACACGTAACAACCCTGCCCTACTACGCTTATTTTCGCTCACGAACGTTTGTACTGACTGTTTAATTACAGAAGAGTACAGGCACATGCATGTTAATTTTTGTGAGATTGATTCAAAACACCCTCTGGACATCAATGTACTACAGTTAGCCTACTTCATGTTACTTTATTATATCCATGCATCAGAACATAGGCCCAAACTGCAGACTGGATCATTGCATATTTACTGGGCCAATTTCACATCATCGTCACCATCTTCGTCAGAAGAAATGAAGCCATCCTTACTTGAAGATCATCGGCACTAAACTGAAACCTTGAGATGTACTTTATTCACGTACCACATAATTGATCATTGCTGCTTGTCGTCTCCCGCCATCTTCCATCCAATTTTTTCTCTTCTCTTCCGGATTCAAGTTCCATATGATTAGCAATTACATTTTTTTTTTGCCAAATCTGGTTCATTCAAGAACCATTCAGGGCAATCACTTTTTTCTTTGTTTTTTGTTAGTATTATTTGCGGCCGCCCCGACATCCGAAATTGGGGACTTGGAAACTGATTTTGTCCGCAAGTAGGCCTTATAGAGGAAAATGAAACTTTGGGGAATGTGCAGGTTGTTGGAACCAAAATCGCTTCAATTTAGTTCAGCAGAGGGCTAATCATTTGTCCCAAAGAGGACTTAAGAATGATTATTACACTTCCCATGTCATTGCCACCATGGTAACCCATACGTCAGCATGCACTATGCACGCTTATTACAGACCGACATCACTCAGAGGGTGTACGAGTCAATCCCACAATGCCGCAGTTTTTGGGAACTTAACCTGATAAGGTCATGCGATCCACAAAAATTCCTATTTTTAAAACACGTAACAACCCGACCTTACGCTATTTTACTCACGACGGTTGTACTGACATTTTTATTACAGTAGAGTACAGCACATTGCATTTATTTGTGGGATTGATTCAAACACCCTCGGGACACAATGTCTAACCGTTAGAGCCTACTACTTCATGTTACTTAATTAATACCATGCATCAGTAAAAAGTGCCCAAACTGCAGACTGGATCATGGCATATTTACGTGGGGCCAATTTCAGCATCGTCACCATCTCGGTCAGAAGAAAGGAGCCATCCTTACTTGAAGAGCATCGCACTTAACTAAACTCTTGAGTGTACGTTTGATTCACGTACCACATAATTGACATTGCTGCTTGTCGTCTCCCGCCATCCTCCACCATGTTTCTTCTCCGATTCAAGTTCCATATGATTAGCAATACTTTCACATCATGTCTCTGAACCTTTTGCATGAATGGTGCCTTGACAAAAACACTTGGGCCGCAGGACGGATCGATGATTTGATGTTATTATGATTTGATGTTCATATCCTGTGCAAATTTGAATGACTCTGCTAGCATCATGCCACATCATGCAACGTAGATCGGTCCTACATTGAACAGTTTCCAGGGTATCAACACATCTTCGTCAACAGTTGGAGCCCCGCGTCCCAATAACCCATGGTGGAGTATGTTTGAGTCACAGTGTCCAGCTAGCTGCTGACAGAGCCATCTAAATATTGCTCTCAGCCCCCCCCCCCCCCAACAAGGAAAAGGGGAACAAGAACAGCAAAATACGGCCACAGTGTTTGTTCCCCTCCCAAGATTTTAAAGGGGGCCATTGCCCTTTCACATCACACCATCATGGGGCTAACGTATATTAGGACACGGCCCACACACTCACTTTTTTTCCTACCAAAATGCGATGGGCCCAGGATCAAGAGACAGTTTTTTTCAAGTATTTCTTCAACCTTCAGGCCCCCTTAGTCTCACTTAAGTGCGACATTGGCGTCTTTCGCGGAACCCCAAAAGGGCCCCACTTTAAGCTGCTGACAGGGCTCTTCTCCTTAAATCCACCGCTGCCAATGACTGAATGATATCATTTGCCCTAGGTTTTCCCATGAAGCTACGGTATATGATTGGTGAATGTCGTGTAATCCGACAATGGCCGTATAAATACTTTTTGCTAAGACGAGATGTCCATAGTATCGTGGGGTTAGCTTTCCTTCATCCATCCAAATTGCAAGCATAAGCTGGTGCAGCAGCAGTATGAATACCCATGTATTACGGTGCTATTGGGGATTCTCAGTAATGAGTTTCACATGGAAACAGTTGCACGGCCCTTCATGAGGTCACATCTCCAGTCTGGAACAACTCTCGTGATATAGGCAGACCGCGTCAAGGCGATAGGTATAAAGTGCTAGTGTTGGAAATACTCATCCGCTTGCCATTCCATTCCAAGAAAACTGCGAAATGTTGTCCTTGAAAGTGCAACGAGAGATTTTGAGGCACCCAAATATTGTGGGTCATAATAGTAATTTCCATATGGATTAGACACTCAATAGATTTCTTAACTTGGCTTTGGCTACAGAAATGTCTTAAAACATGGACGAAATGGTTGATTTTGATTTGCTTATAATTTCAATATAAAAAAAAACAATATATAAGGCCTAATTTTCGTAGTTTTGCTCCTATACGCAATTAGTAATTTCACATTTTTTGTACCAAAGAATCATTTATCAGCTTAATCCTTTCAAAGGGTGATATTTTGAGTCACGCTTTACACTCAGGAACAAAACGTACCTTCGATTTTTAGGAACACGGGATATGTGAATCTCTCGTTTCACAGCACACCTTTTGAGAGGACGCTGATGAACCTACCACTTGTGGAAATCTCAAGGATCTTTTGCCCGGCACCAACGCTCCCCCGTGGTCTTCCGTGACAAAACCCTTCTTTCATGATTTGGAGGGCTCATCAGCCTGTCGCATATTATGGTTGTACTGAATCTCTGCAAAATACATTTTCTTTCCAATACCATTTAGCACACCACCTAAAATTGGAGGCAATGGGGATACTGCTCTGGACTAAAAACATATCTCAATCTATCAGATCCACATCACTGCGAAATCACTTTTTTGTTGGCCCTTTCTCCGTCGGAAGGTGTTCCTATTCTGCAAGCTCATCAAGGTTGACTGAATCACGAGGGCTTTTCAAAGCGTTGCATTTTTGTCTTTTCGTGCATCGAGAAATTCCTCGCACCATTTCAGCTCCTTTGTCTTAAAATAAGAAGAGGCAGTGGCAAACTTTGCTGTTTGAAGGTAATAATAGAACAGTTTTTCAATGTCGGTTTTCACTGAACCGAGCATGCTCCTTTGCCGATTCAGTACGCCCATGTGCGAAGATATGATTTCGTCTCTGAGCATCAATGATCTAGAAAGGGTTTCCCAACGAGACCTGATAGAGTTTTCATGGTTATTGGGTGCAGGGCAAAAGAGCCTTTAACAATTCCACAAGTGTTTTTGTATCACGTCCTTCAATACAAGTGTTAATTTTCCCAGGTTTCCTGCTCGGGAATGGCAAGTAGTGAGTATGTTTCAGCAAGGATCGCAATAATATACCAGCCCCTGACAAGTCTGCTATAAATCAATCATGTTGTGAATTGTAGGATGACAGGACAAGGACCCTGTTTATCTATCTGCACAGAAACCCTAGTTAAGGATTACATGTTCACAGCTCAAGTATACTGCCTTACGCTCATGTACAAACCACTCAAGGAAACTCACATTTCTTTCTTTCCTTCGCTACACATGCACTGGTCACCCGTAACTGTAGGTTTTCCTTCTCAGAGAACTTGGTATATTACGTTAGCCTTCCAGAAGGGAAATTTCAAGGGTTGACCATCTTCCCGGTGAGAAAGCGGCATGCGCTGAATCCAACCGCTCAGCAGCGGAAAATTGTTTATAAAGCACAATCCATTTGTCCTACATAAGAGACTACGCATTCGGATCTGAAAATTCTGACATAAAATGAAGTAACCCTTTTTATTTAAGCCAGAAACCCTAACAATGATCTATACTGTCTGGTCCAAGTAACTGTTTTTTAATTAATTGTTTTCAATAAATACGCACTTTCAAAATAAGGTCCTCGAAAAGAAGTTTTGGGACTTTGGACCAAATCGATTTTTTGATATGAGGAAAGGAATGGATCTGGTTTGATGCAACTTTCTTTTTTGTAATATTTGGATTTTCATATTAATCAATTAGAATTCCCGGTGAATGTTCGTACATCCACGATATTCTATAGTTATTACTGTAACCTAGTGGTTCAAGGGCAACTGCAAACCCACACTGCGTTTAGCATTGTGCCTCGTCTCAATCACAATGCATAATTACTATATATTATTTATGCCAGGCATTAGCAGCATATAGCTAATTAGAAACGCTGATGGATTGGCGCTAGATCGCATTTATCCTCCGTTGTGAAGCTCTGCAAATCCGGGTTGATGCTACATGAGCCGGAAGGGAATTCCATAAGCCTACAGAAAATGGAAGATATGATCTTCTGTGGGAGGGCCAGGTGGACCCTTGGGGTTTGCAAAAGCCAGGTCATGACTCATGATACCTGACTGACCCGGCCTACGGGCAGCTCAATGTTTTATATTAGATGTAAATGTGGAATGTTGAACGAATAAATTTGATTGATTATTTGTCATTGCCAATAACAATCAGTGTAAATTGAATAACATCCAAAAGCCAAAGATTTTTTTTTTCAATTGGAACTTAATGATCTTGTTATCGTAGATTCAACCCCATCGTGTCACCTCTTATACTTTTTCGAAGTTATGGACATTGATGAGGGGCAGTGCCATGGTGGAAATTAAATTCCATGTTAAATGCGATGAACATGTAGTCAATAGCGAGAAAATCAATCTATGTTTTATAATGAAAAGCATTTCCATCAATTTAAGCGCATTCAGAGCTACATTAACTCTCAAAACATGCTGACTAATCGTATTTGCTTCGGGGTATTCAATGTAACATGTGAATTGAATGTTACTGACTTTTGAGCGAACACAAAAGTCTTTGCACTCTCTTTCTAAAATGATGTCAACATGAAAAGCCAGATTATCTTAGTTCGTTCATGAAACAGGTGAATCGGACCGCATATTTTTTTCTGTCTCCTCTCCCAACTAATCAACGCTGTCCAAAACCTTTTCTCTGGTGACACGATGGGTTGAATCTACTATAATTCCGATGATGAATAACAACTTTTATGACTTCTTACGAAAACATATATTTTTGAAAATAATTTATTAAAACCGGACATCTAAGTTAATTGGACAGACAGTAGCTAAAATTTGCAATCATCTTGGGCAATCCGAACTTTTTTAGGGGGGGGGGGCAACTTACAGAGGCCCAAAGTGTCACTTATTTTAACAATCCAATTAGAGGTATGAAATCTACAAATTGCTCAGATTCTGCCGCCGCTGCTGGGAGAGGCTCCAAGGAAGACGTTTCTGATATCTTAGAAGACTTTCTCTACTCAATGTATGGACAATCTTATAGTTGCATTATGCGTCATTTTCAGCACGTTATATGCATCCAGGGATATAAGTGAACCCCTGAGTTGTTTATACACAAAAACCTTTTGCCCTCCAAAAAGAGCTATTAATGGTTGAATGAAACCAGAATGTCTCAGACACCTTTAGAACCGTTAATTAATTAATGGTTCTCCAAAGGGTTGTTTTCTTGGAGGTTCAAGAGAAAGGTACTTCATATAGAACTTTCTTCAAAATTTTAGAACCATTTGCAGACTGGTTTAAGGCCCTACAACCTCCGAAAGGTTCTGATGGGTGCCCGAAGAACCACTTTTATTCAATTTAAGAACCATTTCTCCATATTCACCTGAATGACAGATTTACAACGTTTTCCGAAGGGTGCATATAACGATCAATTATTGTTGTCAGAGGAAACAGCCTAAAAGTAGCAAAAATCGGTTAAAATACTGAAATTGAGTTGGTCAACTTAAAATACTATTACGCAAAAACTATAGAAGGGAAACACTTTTCTTCTCAGGTGTATGTAGCATACATATAGGGTCAAATTTTGAGAAAATATGAAGGGAAAATATTGATAACTTCATGGACAAATTCTCATTTATATTCAGCCAATAAGGCAACAAATAGCAAAAAAGTTGAAAAAATCATCACTTTTTGGCCTATAACTACTCACTGCTTCAATTTCATAGCGTACATGTAAATTTGATATCATCGAATAGATAATTTTATTTTCTTTAAATTGATACCCAATTTGTTATGTTTACTCTTTATATGTGATCAGTAGCGCTAAGAATAGCTATGTTGGTGAAGAACATGCAAATTTAGAGGTCATTGACCTCTGACATCACGCTCCACCGCTCGCGACACTTAAGACTTTGCTTTTCAGATGGCCCAAGGGATGTCCTATACAAATATCATAACAAGACACCTGGTAAAAAATCAGGATTAAATTGCTGGTATCTCCCGGTCTATAAGTTGCAAAATGATTCACTTGTTAAGTAAAACAAACAGGGGGTAGGTGGAAAGGAGTGTATGTTCCGACATCCTTTAAAAATGTAAATTTTTAAAATTGTAATTTTTGGCCAAGAATAAAATATCGGATGTCATTTTTCTGGAAAATACGATGAGGTGTAGTTCATCATTCAAAATCAAATAAAATATTCAACCAAATCATAACAATCACTTCATAACCCATATTTGAGTGTCAATCATAAAGTTGTTCGGTCATGTAACAGACGGGACTAAACTCTCGCAACGAACGGGATCATGAAAACAGAATCGGGCGAATGACTTCATTATCGAGCTACCTAGCGACTGACTGTAATTAATAGTCAGGAGGAATTGTGGGCACAGGGTGGAAATGGAGTACAGACTTTTTCTATTGATCGATTCTTGTCAATGATGACCTAAGCTAATAATTTCTCGAGGGTGTGCAAAATTTCGTGCAGTGCATTTCTTAGAAATCCAATATGGCCGCTATCACTCTCAAATTCATTCAAATGGCCATTATTTTATGCAATAGAATCGAGGTTTTAAAGCACGAGGAATCTGTTGGACGGGTTATTGATGTGATTTTATCACACATTACCACAAATCCGATATGCCACCCTAAACCCAATAGGCCCGAAAATCATTTCAATGAACCATAACACATCATATTAGTGATGGAGGTATAATTCTGCGCTCTATACGAGAAGACCATATCTACATTTCCAAGTGTGTTAACAGCTTACCGACCAAGATGGCAGTCAATATGACTGTCTTTTCAGATCTTTAAAAACCTACAAATTGTCAATATGAGGTCATAGTAATAATTGGCCGTCATTTTGAATTTTAAGCATTTTGGTCAAAACAATAACCAGATAACGGAGTTATTATGTCCAAAGACATACATCTCATACTTAATTTAAACTAATACTCATTTTGGGTGTTTTAAAAAAAACTAAATGCAACAGATGTATCGTATTTATGGGTTTCACGAAGGTAAAAAGCAGCCACATGGCCCACCATCTTAAAACATTTTTTGCATGTTTAAAGAAACCAATTTCCAGATAAGAATTGCAAAAATGGTCAAATTCTTATCCCTACCTTAATTAACACCTTTATAATAATAATCAGTTGATGTAACTACATCCAATAAGTTTTCTATTCAAATACATGATCTCATAAGTGTAAAGTTTTAAGCATGCATATAGAGCCACTGGAAGCAAGCCTCTAAACTGCAAATGTGCAGAACACTTGACGTGACCTGTTGCGTTGGAAATTCATTCTAAGAGGTGGTAAAGTAACACTTGCAGAGTGTGATCCATTGTAACAGATTTTTAACACCTGCAGAACACGTTTAAGGTGTTCATAGTGTATTCAATGCGTAAATAGTATACTAGAGGAGTTAAGATCATTTTATTGATTCCGAGAGCATATTGACTTTTGAGCCCATAATGGATTTTTTGTGGCAATTTATTGAATAAAATTACATTACCAACACTGTCTCGCGTTCGTGCTTAAAACACCGGAGTACCGATAGATCTTTGTCTCTATCGGACATACTTAAGGATTTTTAGTGATTTTGGACAGGTAGCAGCCATATTGGAGTTTCAAAATGGCAACTGTAACAAATTTTGCACCCCTCCAACAATTTTGGCTTAGGTCCTAATGAACTCAAATCTATCAATAGAAAAGTCTGTACTCCATTTTCCATCCTTAAG
>JAMKCH010066667.1:0-25819 GCA_023653785.1 Ophioderma brevispina
GGGGAAAAAAAGAAACTATCATCGGCAATATCACAGCAGTTTAGAAAAAGTGTGCCACAGATTGCCCAGTTTTCGGCATTTTATTAAGGGTGGTGGCTAACCTTGTTGACTTTTCTTTACTCAACACCCGATTCCTGTAAATTTGTACCATAGGGTAGCTTAGAGTTTTTCTTTCAATGGTAGTAAAAGTAGCAAACATTCCCATTATGAAGTCACTTGATGTTATATTGGTGAGGAGGAAAGTATGAAAAAACTGAATATAGGGGCGGGGAAAATTTTGATATTTTGCACTTTTAGCGACTCAAAAAACATTATATATTATAGCACTGAAGTAGGAGGACCATAGCTATTATGGTACCACATCAAGGCTGTGATGTTCTGTGTGGTGCTAGGCATGTTGGTACTTCTCTCCCGAAAGGTGGGTGCCACCCCCACCCCCCCCCCCCCCCCATCATCATTCGAGATCACCCTTGTATCTTACTTATAACCGGGGATGTTGGTTTTTGGATGAAAAGGAGCGAGTGGCACCAAAATTTCGGTAGACGAGGGTTAAAAACGTGATTTGTAATCCCCTACAGCTACTGTCTGAAATTACATATTGGGCGACCACAATGGGCACATTGTCGTTCATGATATCCAAAACAAACATCCTTAGCCATAACAGAAGAGGGGGGAAGGGAATATTATAATTTTTTGGAAAAACAGTCTAATTACAATACCATTTCTAATTAGTTTCAAGCGGAACAGGTTGCGGGGATGACCAGGGATACCATCACTACGACGGGTATTTCGTGCCAAATGATATGTCGGCCATGTGGGCAGACCTCATATAGTATAGCGTTTACAAAGGGACGCACCTATGGAAAGTAGATAATTTGGTTCGAAATAAATTCTAAAAATTATAAAAATCAGTTCAACACGTTTTGATCACGTCTAATATGTGCACATTTTCTTGAAAAATGAATTAAACACACAAGTTAAAACTGATTTTATAATTAAAAAAAAAAAATCAGAAGAATTATGTACTTCCCAGGGGTGTGCCCCCACCTTGGTCCTTAGCCAGAAATCTTTTCTCTTTGGCCTCAGGCCTAATTGGGTCAAAGGAAATATTGTTACTTTTGATTACATACTTCCGCGAAAAAGCATTTCCATATCAAGGGGGGGTCATATTTACGCCCATGGGAATGGAGGATTGAGGGGGGAACCGAAAAAGTTTGTAAGAGAGAGGGGGAACGCTGAAATTTTTCATAACGGAGGGGGTGGAACATGAACCTTAAATGGGGAAATCAGCGTGATCAAGGGGGGGACATGAAATTTTTGAACGGAAGCGAGGGGGGGGGGAAACGCAAAAGGTGTGGCAGAAAAAAAGTGGAAATCACTCCCATGTCCCCTGGCATAAATAGATGACCGCTCCCTAATACTAATAAATAGTTCTTATAAGTATCTTATTGGGTATGGCATCATAAAAGTTGCACACTTTGCTTGAAAATGAATAAAATGCCATCTCAATTCTTTTCTGAATATCATGACCAAGGACAAACGCAATGGTAGTGACTCACGCAAAAATGGCGTTATTGATAAGTTAATCCACCCGTATGGAGCGGACAAAGCACTGCGGATTCCTTTTTATTGTTGTAACTGAGAGCACTTTTTACGGTTCTGCTGTGGAAAAAACACTGGCACAAAAAATATCTCGGCATGTTTTTAGATCAGTATTGTGCCTAAGTCCTACCATTTTGAAAAGTTTTTGAAATATTACATTTCTGGTCGAGGTTTGCTCTTCATTTAATACATGGCTTGATTAAAAAAGCGTGCAAAAATGGCTGTGACAGAATGCCCGAACGAAAGACGCAAAACCCCCAAACCACGGTTGCAGAGTTTTTGGGATTTTTCAATGGGCATTGCAGTGACTGGCCCACGAAACACGCCGGACACAATCCAAGTATTGCAAGGTAGGCTTCTCGCTCATTCAGTCAGAAAAACCGGGTAAAATCAATACAAATGGATGATTTCGTTTGATACCACACAGTATGGACCATGAAAAATCCAAACCTGCACTTTTGGATTTTGGGGGTTTGCGCTTTCGGAACTCTATCTCAGCCATTTGTGCACTCATTTATATTCAATGTCCCACCATATTTAGACGAATACAAGAAGGGGGTCCAGTGGCCTATGCTAACAACGCGGTAAATTGTATAGAAATGGGGTTACGTTGCAAGTTACTGTAAGTTAAGTTTGTTTAAATTGATTCGTCATGCGATGTCTCGACGTTGTGCAGCAGCGCTTGACGGAATCAAAATGGCAATAAACCTCATTGGCAGCCATGGGGACCATCTTGTATGAATACGTTTTCTACCAAAAAAACAGGTAAAAAAAATTCTTGTGTGGTGCGTCATGAAAAAATAGCTCATCTTAATCGGGTGGTGATAGCACCTGAAGTCCCGTCAACTGATGGGTGGTCATAACAATGGCTCTGCACTTTCAGATAAAAAAGGAATTGAAGTGTTTATCCTATGCATACCGAGCGGATTTTACTGGATATCAACAGTTCTATTATTTGTAGGCACATGTGGCTGCAGTGGATTAGGGCGGAATGTCTCATAAGCATAAGGTTGTTTGTTCGAGCCCCGCTGTCGCAATGTGTTCTGTGCACGTGTGCAAGGCACTTGCCTCGCTCTACCCAGGAGTATAAATGCGGTAACGGGTAGAAGTAACCATTGCCCGTCGTACTCATTAGTCCGGGCACAATGGTGACCAATAGGCCAATCGATTCAATTGACTCTTAAAGCAACCTTAGTTTCCCGCTTATTCCGTAATCGTCTATGGCGCCGGAGATGGCTCTACCGCGGACTATATCTGCTTTCACACCCTTGGCATTGCTGGGAATGCAAAATAGACTCGCTGTGCGGGAGGATTGGCGACCCCCCCCCCCCAGCAACATTATATGAGGGAGTATGGCCCAAACGCCAAATCAGGGAGATGGTCCTCCGCATGCGGGGCGCACCATTTGCATTTTTTATTTGCTCGAGTCATGCAGCATGATGTACATCTACTGGTCACGGATATTTAGGAAAAGAAATTGTGATTGATGACACTTTATTCCATTTTTTAACACAAATGTGCAACTTTTGGACTTGATTACCACTCCCAGGGTATGAAAAGGTTAATATTTAATAATAATCTGCGCAGGACATCGGTTACTTCGCCGATATGCGTAACAAAAGTCCTTAGCAAAACATCTTTTTTCTCTTCCGATCCCCTAACCTATGAGTTCTCGATGATTGTTTGACACCACGATGAATCCGCGACCTGATTATTCACTCAGTGCATTGGCGTTTTTTATGGCTTGTACTTTCAGATAAAAAGCAATTGAAGTGTTTATCCTCTGCATACCGCGTGGATTTTAATGGATATCATGTGATCTTATTGCCTCGAGCAATGCAGCATGGATTTACTCTAATGGTCACTAATATTTTATAGGACAAGAGTGTGATGAATGTGCAACTTTTGGAATTGTAGAGCAGGAGCAGAATATTTTAGGGGCCCTTAGGTAGGGAGTTCGTCATGTCTGACTACATTAAGGTTTGACCACCTTAGTAGTTCGTAGGACCCCTAGTCAATCAAGGGTAGTAGGGTTATATTGTGGTGTCACTTTTTTCAATGGGGCCAATTAAGTTGCCCCACAGGGGTCAAACTTTTAAATCCTTCAATTCATGTTAAATGTCTGTCATAATTGTCCGTCTAGTCACAAGGATTCAAAAATGATATAGTTTGTACCATCTATGACCATTGGTTTTAGAGTTATTGGGGTTTAAAAAGTGGCTAATAGTGTGTCCAAAAAAAAAAAACTACGGTTGCCCATGTTTAAACTTAAATGGGCCCCTATTGAAAACGTGACAACACAATTGCGACACCACTACCTATCACTGCATTGATGTAGAGGGCCCTACTAACTACCATAAGGTATCAAAGATGAGAGATGTAGTGGGAATGAACGACGATGTTTGACCCAAGTCGTTGCTACCGCTCATTGATATACCCCAGAGTATTGAAAGGTTAATATCTAATAATAATTATGCAAGGGGCGGATTTAGAGGGCGCACCCGGCGCGGGGCCCCCTCTATTTTTTACCAGAGTACAGGGCGCCGGGCGCCACATAGAGTGCCTGGCGCACTGTAGATCTACAAAATGACTTTAACGCACATGGGAGCCCTTGTAGACTTGAGAGTGGAACTCGGTACAGGTGGCAGGCGCCGTGTAATTGTGTGGGGCGCCCAACAGCCGCGGTATGTATCCCCCGACTGGGAACCCCAAAATGCAAAAAAAATATGGATCGACGGGCGCGAGTACGGTCACCGGCGAGCCGGAAAACAATTTGGCGACCCCATTTTTGAAAAATCTGGATCCGACCTGATGCACAGAAATCAGTTAACTTCGCCGATATGCGTAACCAAAGTCTTATGCAAAACATCTTTTTCTCTTGATACCCATAACCATCTGAATGTCTTCGATGATGACCACAACGATGCAGGCATCCGAGACCTGCATTATTTCTCATCAGTGGATTGGGTTTTTTAGTTTGGTGCGGGCTAGGATTAATAAAGAATATCATTTAAGCTTTTCAGGTAGACGTTTCAGATAGAAGTCCCCTGGATGCAAATGAGGGTATTGCCAGTAATTCCGTAAGGCGCTACTGCACAACGTAATAAAGCGATGACGGAATCATTTGTAATACCTCATTGGCATCCATGGGACTTCTATATGGAAAGTCTTTCTAACCCATTTCGTGCATATGTCTTTGTGGCATGCAGTACGTGTTTAATTTTTATGAATTTATCAGTAAATGTTGTGGAAAAAAGTCCAATTACAATACAAATTTTAAAAAAAGAAAAAACCTAAAAAATTAAAAAAAAAAAAAAAAAAATAATCTGTTTTTTTTTAAAATATGACGTGTCTGATGTGCCTCTTAATGGAGTGTTTGAAACTGCAGCTATGACATTCACAAAAAAAACAGTGTTCACCGAAATTCTGGAACTCAGTTCCCGTGATATAAAAAAATGGCTTCGAATTTAAAGGATTTCAAAGATGGTTAATCTTTAATCTCACAAACAATAAAAACATAAGCATTAAATTTGGATGTTTGTTATATCACTCGATAAAATGATTTTGGAAACATCGGTTTATTGATAGATTTGTGCCTTCATCTTATTAATTGTCTTTTGGAGCCACTGCATATGCTGTTGTGTGTGGAGTTGAGAGTGAGCGGTGTGTCTGTGTTTTTGTAAGTTTTTTTGGTTTTTTTTTTTGGTTTTATATTTTGTGAGATGTGCAACCAATTATTTAGGCTTTGCCTTTGGTTGAACATCCGCCATCGTATTTTGTGTTTTAAATTGTATATTTTTGTGTGTGTGTGTTTTATGAAGGAAATTAAATAGGATATTGAATTTATTTGGAAAAAATTGGTCAATGAACATTAGTAGATACAATTTAGGACTAAAGTATGACACTAATTAATCTTCGGATGAAGGAAAATTCCAACAAATAGTAATGCGGACAAGATTCCGTAAAATATAAACCGCTTTGAAAATGTTTCAGACTTTGTATGAATAGTGGTAAAGTAAATTTAAGGTGGGATTGCCTAGGCCTCTTTAAGACTATGGTACACTACTTAGTGTGTTGTTTTTTTCTGAAAACTAACATGACGTACCAAAGAAATTGTGGGTGTTCTAGAGGTATCTTATATGACATACTATAACAACTATTTTAGGTTGGAGGCTGTATTTATCCTATTACTTGGGTCCTATTACGAAGCAGGGAAGCAGCCTCAGGCAGGAAAACATTGCTCATTTGGGGCCATTTGAGATTTCCCAAACGTAATTAAGAAACTCTTACGTGCATTTTTTACGGGTTTTTCCCGGGATATTCCAAAATCACCTCTTAAAACTTCGTTCAATAAATCTTGATAAAGATCATGATATATTGGAATAAATTGTTGACTTCAAATATCCGTCGGCGTTAGTGGATTATACCCCGCTGCAAAAAAGTGTAATTTCCAATAATGACTAAAATACACGTGAACCAGATATCAATCTTTGTCGTAACCGCAGCGATACGCGTAAGAGCGCCATCAACCTCTTCAGTGACTTTGATGGGGTTGCAGATGGACTCGCGTTGGGACCGATGGCCTAACGTCCCCGTTGAAGCAGCCCAATATCTTCATGGTTCGTTTCCAAGTCAAAAAAAACACAGGGAGTTTTATATCAAAAGGGGATATCCTAACCAGTGGGCGACGCTCTATCGCACAGTTATGTGGTGCTATAGCTCCCAGGTATTGAACAATAACTCTAAATTGTTAATCATGAAATGGCGAATCAATTATTTGTTCCGTTGCCACTATACCTTGTAGCGCCGGAGCTAACAGACATTGTACACATCTCAAGTAAATAAGGTTTTGAGTGATTAAATATGTAGACCAGACAGTGACAGGGACCCCTGAAACAATTCTTAAGTACCACGCAATTGTGCCTTAAAGGGCTGACTCAGAGATTTTTGAAATATTTTTTTCAAGCTTTTTTTTTAAAAATAGTCAACTATAACTAAAATATCACCTAAAATGCCCAATTCCAAAGTTGTAGATGAATCAGATGTGGTTCGTTTCCGTGCAGTAAACATTTATGTGTAGTATACAGTGTCCATACGCTAGTGTGATTTAGGGATCCCTGTCAGTCTGTTCTACATATTTACTCACTCCAAACCTTTTGTATTGAGATGTGTTAGAACTGTCCTACTAGCTCCGGGTTTTTTACGCAACAATTGATTTTGTATTATACATCATGCAGCATAATAGGAGAGACCCCAATTTTACCATGCCTGCTATTGGTACAAAGAAACCAGCGAACAACATCAGAAGGATGTGATATATCTCTATGCCATGAACAGCCGACTAATGAAACAAGATACAGTATGTATACTTCAGTTCTGTTTGAAAAATTGAAATCTTTATCCAGTATACATGGAGTCCGTAAACTGTCACGATACTGAGTTGAGAAGAAAATATGAAATTGTATGTGAATCACCCTTGCTGAGAACACTCAGTTTGTTTTATGGTTTGTCGTATTTACTGTGCCTCTCACCAACATATGAAAGCCTTCACTTAGTGCTAACATTATTACATTTTTTTTTGTTTATTTTACAGTCCATACACTAACTTTTTACTGTCATACTTGTCGCCTTATTCTGTACAATTTTTATTCAATAAAAAGCCCACAAGGAAAAACCACACTTAGAGTTTGAATAAAGAGAGTACACTGTTTGAGACTAGTTTGTCTAAGATGATAACTACCTTATGAAAGAATGTTTTTACATTTATATTTAAATGTCCACATTGTATCAAAATTGTAACGGACATTTTGATCATTAATTTGGAGATAATAATAAAAAAAAGGAACCTTGTTATAGGGAAGGTGATGAAAATCAAACAACCAATACAGAACATTAAACAAAAAATATCCCCAAAACCCACCTCCTATCATGAACATCATCATATTTTGTTGCGTTGTATCTTGAATTTCCCTATTTTCCTCCGTTTTTTCAAAAAATAAATTTCTTGCTAACTTTTCATTACGTCACTCACCCATCTGTGTTCTCTAGCATGTCTTAACCATTCTAATACCTCCCTCACCCTATCTGTTCTATAGCATGTCTTAACCATTCTAATACCTCCCTCACAAAATCTGTTCTATAGCATGTCTTAACCAGTCTAAATACCTCCCTCACCCTATCTGTTCTATAGCAATGTTCCTAACCATTCTATACCTCTCTCACCCTATCTGTTCTATAGCATGTCTTAACCATTCTAATACCTCCTCACCCTATCGTTCTATAGCCTGTCTACCAGTCTAATCCTCCCTCCCCTAATCTGTTCTATAGCATGTCTTAACCATTCTAATACCTCTCTCAGCCCTATCTGTTCTATAGCAATTCTTACCTTCATAAACCTCCCTCACCTATCGGTTCTATAGCATGTCTTAACCATTCTAATACTTTTCCCTCCCCTATCTGTTCTATAGCACTCTTAAACCATCTAATACCTCCCTCACCCTATCGGTTCTATAGCATGTCTTAACCTTCTAATACCTCCCTCACCCTACTGTTTCTATAGCATGTCTTAACCAGCTAATACCTCCCTCACCCGATCTGTTTTCATAGCATATCTTAACCAGTCTAATACCTCCCTCACCCTATCTGGTCTATCGCATGTCTTAACCATTCTAATACCTCCCTCACCCTATCTGTTCTAACATGTCTTAACATTCTAATACCCCCTCACCCTATCTGTTCTATAGCATGTCTTACCCATCTAATACCTCCCTCACCCTATCTTCTATAGCATGTTCTTAACCATTCTAATGCATCACTTACCTTTCGCCCTCATACCCTTACCCTTATGTTTCCTCGCATTATAGCTTTATTATCCGTTTCATAACTTGTACATCCAACCATAATTCCGTTGAGTGATCAAGCCACAAAAACATCTCAAACTGTTTCCATCGAAGATGGTATAAAGGTGGAGTGGATAAAAGCCAACAACATTTGCAGTTACCCCCTAGCATATTTTCAGCCAGCAAATGATTGGCATAATATCACGTCATGCACAAGTTGGGTGGTGTCTCATGTAGATACAAAGTCCTCTGGTTTCCATTATTAAGATTAAATCGGCACACTGGCACATTTTCACAAAATATGAATGTCTCAATTGCTTTCAAATGATCGTCTAGGCCATTGGAAGAACAGAGATATATTTTACACAAAAAATTAACATACCAAAACAATAAAAATTGCTATGAGGAAAAAAGACATCCAGGTAATTTGTAGGCCAACCTTTAAGTTTTCCCATACCCTTTAATCAAACAACGGTGTATAGAATGAATATTTTTTGCTCTACGGACTATAGTTAAAACCCACAAGGTTATAGACCGATCAAACAGTGTGCATAGCGTGGGGAGGAAACACGCAGAAGCGTGCGTGTTATTGTGTTAAAACGCCATTTTCGTCGTCTGCTGTGAAATTAATGTCGGCCGGCGACGCTAAATTATAAAATCGTTCGTTACCCATAAGGAAGCTGATGACTTGATTTGGTCTAATCATTTCAGGGTGAGGGCTTTGTATATAAAAGCCTTACAACCATGACAAAAAATATCGATTTTGAAAAAATCTTGAGGGCGCACTATTTTTCAAATGGCCAGTGTCTCTTTAAGGACATGGTATATGACTACTAGGAAATTCATACATTCCTAAGCAGCTAGAATCAAAACTTTTGATTGGATGACAGCCTACCCATCACAGTGGGTAATTTCTCAGTTCATTTGACATTTAATGGATGATCTGTCCCATTGAGGACATTATGTCGTAAAATGGCCAGATAGTGCAAGCGTTGGTTTAAAAACCTGTTTCCGTAAGTTTGATTTGGTATATCAGTGCAATGGGCTTGTGGTTAAAAATATTTAGGATCTATTTGATTGATAACTACCCACAAATGTTCCAATTGCTGGACCAGTCCTAACAAACTGTAGTGACTGAATGCTTGTTCACTACTCTTTACCAAGACAAACCCAAGCTCAGGAATGCAATAAAAATAAAACAAAAGAAATACTAACACTTTCGTAAGATATTCTTGAATCAGTGATGAACAGGGGACAGGATTATTTCTTGGAAATTGGGACAAAATTGGACAGTGTGAGAGTCCCCTATGAACTGGATAGGGGTGTAAGGCTGGTGTTTCCAAAACCAGGGGCATTCACTCATCAGATTACCGGGGACTGCAAAAATAGGGGTCTTTGATGTGTATCAAAATTAAAGTTACGCATGAGGTGGTCGATGCCTGACATATATTCTGTTGTTATATAATATCTTAATATGAGAGGGTTCCTTGGTCTCAAGTATTTACACTAACATTAAGTCTAACATCCTCGCTAAGCGATGGTTGTCTTTTTAAAAGACTATTCTTGTTAAATATTAAGTCGAACTACTTAAAAATACAGCCCTGCTAGTATTCAGTAGTCATGGTTCATCATAAGATCATTCATACATAAAAAGAAGCCATTAAAATGATGATGTTCAAGATGGACAATCACTATGATATAGAAAATCTCAATTCACTTGGCACAGTCCAATCGCTTCATTCACCAATGGATTTAGAAAAACACACCCGCTGGTTTTGGGGTTGATAATGATACCCAATCACACAAGGTCAGTTTATGTCAAGGCATGTATTTGAACTGGTCATTGGTGGAGAGCATAATTGTAACTTCATAGGATCGCTCCTCACTATCCTCAAAAGCAGCTAGGGTCACAGGTCTGCCTTACTGCTAGTTACAAGGTACTTCGAAAAGTAATTAAAATTAAAGTCTTCAAAATAATTATCATTCTAAGTAAAATATACCTAAGTATTTTGAATGGACGTGAGTAATGTGAAGAAGTATGAAAGTAAAACTACTTCCAATTTGCTTGGTCCTTGTTTGTTTGAAGGAATGTAGTATTGTCTACCGTTTAATTATTACAGTTTACTATTGGCCAAACAGGCAATTACTCTTCATGCATTTATCTTGATACATTAAAGACATTCAATATTAACATATTGTGACATATTTTTAACCATTATTATTTATGTACTTTGAGTATTATAAAAAAACTGAAATTCGGATTACGAAGAGTCATGTTTGAGTTCTAAATTACTACAGGATATGTTTTCATATTTTGTGTGCTGCCCTGCTTTTTCTGATTTTCAAGGACGGCAAAAAACCACTGGAGTACCTTAGGCATCTGATAGGAGGGTTCTAGAAAAAAAAATATACGAAGTAGCTATGGATGTGAATTAAAACATCTTATGGTTTGCAGTTCTGTGTTCAATACACAACTTAAGCGAATCTCAAATTGATACTAGTAGTAAACGAAAGCCCTATTCTTGGCATCGATGACCTTATCCTGGCGACTAGTCTTCATATTATGCATGGCATGCTTATACTTGCCTTTATAACTCAATATCGCTTTGGTAAAGCTCAATCTTCTTTATAACTCAATATTGCTTTATAAACTTAATATTGCTTTTAACTCAATATTGCTCAATAACCCAAATTGATAATGCAAGTGCAATTTTCCATAGTTTATATCTGTGTGTGATTCGCCCGTCCATCTAGGTCCCTGATATTAAGCAATAATATTTTTAAAGTTTAGTTGAGTTGCGCATAGTATATTTGTGCGAGTTTGTGTGTGTTTTGATGTGAGTGTATGTTAGTGTTGTATTATGTGTGAGAGTTTGGTATAGGTGTTAATGGGATGGTATTTTGGTGTGGATGTGTTTTTAGGGGTGCTGTATTTATAACATAGTGGGTGGTTAAGTGTGTTGTGTTTATGCATATTTTGTTTAATTTTTTTTAAATTTGTACATGTTTAACCAATTAAGCTTATAGCTGCTAGGTGACATATACGGGTGGTATCAATAAACGCAACAAACCTCTCCCAATTGTTGTGGTAATGTGTGAAATTACACAGATAAATTAATGCCATCTTAAGCCACAAATCCCTTCTTTCCCAATGATAGGTAATTTATTCATGTGTGGTCATGGATAATCTATATTATTGGTTTTGCACAAAGGGACAAAGTCAGCTTGGGACCAAGGATCCGCCCCCCACGAAATCCCCTCCCCGAGGGGAATTTTTGAACGAAATTGACACCACATGTGAAGGGCATAAGACAATCCCAAATCAGCAATAAAAATGAAATTTGTTATTTGGCTTGCAAATTAGGGACAAAAATTTTTAAAACACGCGAAAATGGGGCAAAAAGACGGAAAATATAAATGAGCCTTGCGCTTACATCAAAATTGAAAACTTTTTTTATGTTGATATTATTCTAGAAGACCCAATTACTATATTTAAAACAAAAACCAGCAGTTAGGGAATCCTGTATTTTTTTTACATGTGTGCAAAATACACGTCATTTTCCCATAGAGTTTTAACAGTAACGGTTTAGCAACGTCCACGATGAATGTTGGTTGTCAGACAGTAAGGGTTAATTATTGTAATGGTTACAATTAATGTGTACTACATTATGTGTGAGCTACTATGGTTCTTTGATTTTAAAAATATTCTAGGTTGCTGACTTCCGTTAGGACCAAGGGGGGGTCCGGGGATCCCCAATAATTGGAACTCATAAAGCTTGCGATTTTAATACTTTGGTATAAAAAGAAGTGTATTAAATGTTAAACCGCATTACAAAAAAAATCGGCGCAAAAAATCCACGCATTAACGCGGCCAGTGCGAAACACAATTTTGGGGGTCCAAGGGAACCCGCCTCTTGGTCATTAAGTGTTAGTCAAGATAATTAATCAAGATTAATCAACGACATTAATTAAGGGACAAACATCTTGTAGTTTGTAGCTACATGTCCTTTCGTCAAATGAAGTACAAACATATCAATTATTTTAACAATATGAAGTCATAGGACGTCATAAACGGAGATGAGATTTTAATAATAGATGTCGTATTCTGGAAAAAGCTCCAAACTCAAGGGATTGTACACGGTTAAAAAATGTCCGTAAATTACGGAATTCTGGCAGCAGTATTCCAGTCATTTTTAGGGTAAATGTACAGAAATTTAGTCCATTAACGGAAACTTTGACAGTAATTTTACCGAAATTGTTATATTAGGAAAAAAATATGTTTTAACAGAATTTTTCCGAATTTAAAATTACGGAAAACCAAAAAAAAAAGTCCGGACATTTTGCTGCCAGAAATTTTTGAAAATATTTCCGTAAAATTACATTGGTAGCTATTTTTGATGTTTTTGTTTTTATTTTTAGTTTCTAACACAGATTTTTCCGTCATTTACGGAAAATCTGTTTTTTTCTTAATTTACGGAAATTTTTAACAGGTAGCATGGTTATCTATTTGGGCAATGATGGGTGCCAAACGTAAACATACGCATTACTATCTAAAATAAGAAAAAATACAAATATTGTCAGCATTTGCTACAGTAGCATCATAAGTAACATAAGCACAACCTTTTTGGCATTTACCACAGTAAAAGTATAGGCAGGTGGCAACCACACCCAGGTACTTTCGACTTGAAGGGAAACCCTGACCCCAAAAAGGTGTACCTCCATTTTTTTCGCTAAATTACCGCAAAGGATGAACTACAATTATATAACCGCCTGAGATTCATATTCGTTTGAGGTTTGGCCTATAGTATTATGTCAAATAAACTTCCCAGAAAAAATTCAAAAACTTTTGGGCAGATACTTTTGGAAAAGTTTGTGGCGATGAGGACTTTGAATGGGAGACGATTCACACTAGGAATTTCAAATCTACCATTGAGACTCAACTGATGGCCTTTTATTTTAAATTATTTCATCAGGGCAATTGCCTTCAACGCTTTTTCATAACATTGCTTTTCCCACCGTGAGAAAGGAGTATCCCTTTGTTTTCTGTGACAATTTCCCGAAACCGGGGTCCATGTGTTTTGTGATTGTTGAAAGTCAAAATTATTGGAGTGAGTTGCTTGATATGGTTAATGACAAACTTCTGCTGATTTAATTGTTTCTAATAAGTTTGAGCTTTCATGTTTGGCGTGGTCAGATGGACAAATTTTTTCATATTTAATTTTTATGTTGTAAGTTCTATATCTATAGTTGTAGGTTTCAGGAAGTGTCCCACAGTTTACTGCCCTTAAAAAAACTGTTTCTGTCAAAAACGTAAACTGGAGTATGATATTGCGTACAAAAGGGGAAATTGAGTTGTCATTTTAAAAAAACTGTCTTTGTTTTTTAGGCGGGTCTTTTTCTTTTCCCCTACCCTACATTGTTTCATATGGTTAATTTTACAAGTAAGTTGTGATTTTCACCACATCTTGCTGACAATATGTCCTATACTGAAATTGGGAATTTTATAATTTTTCTGTATATAATTTCCGTGTGGTACTATTATGTAATCTTGCCTGAAATAATGATATGTTGATTTCTGTAATTTTCTGTTTTGTTTTCTTGATTATGCTAATAAATATGTAATGACAAAAAAAAATTCGTTGGTTTTGTGCGACAGGGAATCATCCGTTAAGAGGGGTTTGGTACCCCCTCCGGTCGGACGAGGGGTAAGGCTGACAGGGTATTACAAAGTTAGTGAGGAAGGGTTTCTAGAAGTCACGTATTATATCTGATATAGGGATCCTACCAGTGTGTAACTTGACCTATGTGTGTGATCTTTGAACTCAGATTTGTCTCAGTGGTCTTTTTGACAAGATTCGGTCGACATAGGCATTTATACGCAAATGAACTCGAGATGGACCTTTTGCCTTTTGGGTCACTCTGAACCCTGCTAACAAAGTTATAGGGGAGTATCTACGGGGGATCCGTGGACCCCCCCAGGACTCTACCAACCAACTTTTTTGCTTCGTTTGGTCCTATAACACTTTTTAGATGTTAACAAAATAAATTTCCGGCAC
The DNA here is from genome assembly GCA_023653785.1 of Ophioderma brevispina. Lineage (NCBI taxonomy): Eukaryota > Metazoa > Echinodermata > Ophiuroidea > Amphilepidida > Ophiodermatidae > Ophioderma > Ophioderma brevispina. The sequence continues at coordinate 14,498 of JAMKCH010066667.1, forward strand.
TCTCGCGATATTCAAGGATGCGTCCAAAATGGCCGCCAAATAGGCAAAATTACAGAAAATGGGTATTGAATATCAAAAATGTAATAATTCATAAAAAGTAATGTTCGAATATAGCTACCAGGTCATTGGCATTTAATCTGTATTGAAGGTGTTACCAATCTAAAATCCAGATGGCGCCCAAAATGGCACACCAAACATAGCAAAAGTTAAGAAAACATAAGGTATAATATGAAACAAGTAATAAATTCATAAACTTAATGTTAAGATATAGCTACCTGTTATTGGCATTTCAATTTTAGTATTTGAAAGTTTGCCATGTCTAATTACAAGATGGGCCCAAAATGACCGCCCACAAAATAGGCAAAAAATTAAAGAAAATTGGGTATTTAATATCAAAAAATGTAACAAATTGGTAAAATACATATTAGAAACAGTTTGCCTGGTCATTGTCATTTAAAAATTCTAGTATATGGATTTTTTGCCATATGGTAAAAATCCAAGGATGGCGCCCCAAAATGGCCGCCAAAATAGGCAAAATTAAAGAAAATTGAGTTTTTAAGATCAAACATGTAATAAATTGGTAAAATTAACATTTAGATAAAGAGTTTGGTCAGTGGCATTTAAGTGTAGTATTATTTGCCATATATGAAAATCTGAACGTCCAAGTCAACACCCAAAAAGGCTGAAAAGATGAGGGTATGATCTCCAAAGTGTACGGCCTACTTATCTACTACCTCCCGCGGCATATTCTTGCACCCGAATGCACTGATGAAGTTCAGGCAGTGGATCAAAGCCCAGGAAGGTATACCTAGGTATTTCTGGTGATTCCTAAAAGCCTAGTACCCACCTACCCAAGCTAAGCTACATTATAATTGCAACAAAGAAAAAGCGCTTCTACACACGCTAACTGGTGTCCAGAGGATACCCTTTGACATGCAGAGAGGGCCACAATAGCATCTTGCCCAACCTGCCCATACATCTTTCGGGTACAGGTTGTAACATTGTGGGGTCGATCAACCGGCAGCATCCAGAATGTCCAGAAAAGACGCCCCAGAGAGAACACCCCAGACAGTGGATTAGGAATGGAGATCATGAAGACATGGGACGAGTCATTCGATTTACCATTCCCATATTTTGCGCAAGAAATTCGGAAGATGACAGGAAAGGGGGAGAAAGAGGAGGAGTGGGGGAAAGGTAAGTGTAAAAAACAGTCGAGAATTGGGTAACTCTAAAGGGGGATCTTTTCTTATGACGTTGAATATAACATGCTTGCTTGTTTTCTTTCCTACTTGATTTCCAAGGTAAGTAAAAGTACATGTTTAATTACGATTTTTTTTTTTAAGAGGCCCCCCCTTGCTCACCAGACACTCCTGACCATCTTCAAAAGCTTCCTCTGACGCTGATCAAGGACTTGGGAGGAAGCCAACAAAAAAGAGGGGAAAAGAAAAGAGAAAAGGAAGAAAAAAAGGGTGGGGAAAGAAAAAACTGTGGTTTGAGGGAAAGAAATAAAAAAACCAAAAATTAATTTTTGCTTTAAAAAAAAACCTTACGGAGCAAGATCAAGATTGTATGTTTGTAAACCATGTCTTCAATAGACGGGCTTGAACCTATGAACACTGGGACCACTGGCCACAGACAACAAAAAGGCTTCATCTTGGCCAGGTCCAAGGTAGCCTATTGAGCTCCGACAAAGGCTTAAAGTCCTCATGAAGGCAAGGTGTTGGAGCATTAGGAGAGGGACCCAGTGGGGAGGAAACAACCCACATACCAGATTGCCTCTCCGCAAACATCCTTTAATGAGGAGAAGAAGAGCGGGCCACACTCAAAGAAAACTGTCATACCATATCTGAAGCCATGGTGGACAGTGGCCAATGACAGTTCTAAACACCTGGGCGGTCTTAGAAAGAGACCCTCAAATTGTTTTATACGAACTAGGTGTTGTCAGTGGATAACCTACTGGTCCAGCACCCAGGCCGATGTAGACTGTCCATGTCGAGGAAAACTGCTGCTGCCAGCTTGGTCACATATAGGTGCCACAAGCCGCACCAGATAATGTTTGGGACTGGGACACCTGTCAAGTACCCTCGGGATCATAGCCACTGGCTGAAATAAGTAACCTATATGTTGACCAATCCCCGTATTTGCGTACCGTCCTTGCCATTTCGTCCACCTCCCATGAAAAGTATGTTGGAAGTTGTTTCAAAGATATGGCGAACTGTACACATGTGCATGATGATCCCGGACATTAGGGACATATAAGTATGAGGAACCTAGAACATTGTCCATCAAATGAGGTGTGCAACCTGCGAGTTTATGCCCCGTTTCTTGGCACATAGCAGCAGTGGAGCATTTCCAACAGAGCCTCCGTTACTTGTTCAGACTCGTTCGGTAAAAAATGTTTTGTTTTTGCAGCGGACTAAGGGTTTGGCTGTAGTCCAAGAAGTGCCAGAATCGCTGTCCAAAGTTCCAGCATGTTGATGTTCTGGATGGCCTGGGTTGGTTTCCACTTGCCTGACATTGTCAGTCTGCCATATGCCCCATCGAGCTTGGACGCCTCTTCGTCAAGGTAATGGAGGGGCACAACTGTGCAAGCACAACGGGACGGGTGGTGGTGGATTTTGGCGAGGATCATCTCTGCACACTGTGTCAATCCTGGACACTCTGGTACGTGTGGTTTACCCTCCCTGTACTGCAGGCAGTGACCACTCCCAGGACCGATAGGGGTGCTTGGAAGTGTCCAAATGGGATTTGGCGTAGTTGATCTGAACAAAATCTGAAAGGCTCACCAAACAAGCAAACTTTCTGTGAACTTTCCACATGAGGATTTAAGGTAAGGTAAATTAATGTAGTATTTTACATTTATTTGGATTTGAGAGATGCGCGTAAAATTTTGTGCAATTTTACCTATTTTGGGACCATTTTGATTTTTAGATATGGCCAAAAAATCAAATAACTAGAAAATAAATGCCAATAATTTTTTCTTTTTTGGTTAAAAAGTAATAACAGAATTGGTTATGTTGAAATTACTGGTAAAATCTATTTCTTTTAATTGTGCCTATTTTGGTGGCCATTTTGGGTTGCCATATTGGATTTTTAAGGTTAATAAAAAATAAAATACTAGAGAATTAAATGCCACTGCTAGGCAACTAATTTAAAATTAATGAAGCATTTGTTTTTTTTTACACCGTTTATATTAAATACCCATTTTCTTTAATTTTGCCTATTTTGCGGCCATTTGGGCACCATCTTGGATTTTAGATATGGCCAAAAACTCAAATACTAGAATTACATGCCAATGACCAGGCAGCTATATTCCAACATTAATGTCTTATGAAATTTTTACTTGTGTGATATTAAATACCTGATTTTCTTTAATTTTATCTATTTTGGCGGCCATTGGGGAGCCATATGGATTTTTAGGACCTGACCAAAAACTTTTCAATACTCGATTTAAATGACAAATAAACCAGGTAGCTACACTGAACATTTGATGAATTTATTACTTGTTTGATAGTAACTACCGATTCTCTTAACCTTTGCCTATTTTGGCGGCCATTTTGGGTGCATCTGGATTTTTAGATATGGGCAAAAACTTCAAATACTAGAATTTAGATTCCAATGACCAGGGGAAAGCTCTATTCTAACATTAATTTTATGAATTTATTACATATTTTGATATAACTACCCAATTTCTTAATTTGGCCTATTTTGGAGGCCATTTGGAAGACATCTTGAATACGCCAGAGTGCCGGGAAATTTTTTTTTTTTTTTTTTTAAAAACATCTCCAAAAGTTGTTATAGGGACATTCAACGAAGCTAAAAAAAGTTGGGTTGTAGAAGTCTGGGGGGGGTCCGCGGCTACCCTCCGTAGAAAACGACTATTAGACTGTCCTCTCCTACTGTCAAATATCAGCCTCATATGTCAACGCAATAAAGGAAATTCATGAGTCGCACAGACAGATCTCAATTTTAGTTAGTATAGATGGTGCACTTACCGAGTGAGCTCTGTCAGTCTCGCCAACACGGCGGTGGTTTAGATTCGAATTTAGGATTCGAAAGGTGGTTTTTTTAATTTATTATTTATTAGTTTGTTTCACAGCTACGAAGAATTTGACAACATTTTAAAACCTAACCCACATTGCTATGGCGTTCCAAACGTATAATGCAATCGGATAGGATTTATTGAGAAGTTGGTGGACGCACACCCTGGCGCGACATCCCGGGGCTGAGCATATATAGATGAGAACTGTTAGAAGCATTACCAAGACCCCTCAGAGCCTAAAGGCTCCTCCACCAGGACCGACAATCCAAGATGAACTTTGATCTATACTGAACGGAATATCGAACCTATCAAGAATAATTTTGAGTAAAAGTTAAGAATGTTTACGCAAAGGCTTTTAAGTGTTTTCAATATCACATCCTCTACCCCCCTTGGCAAGAAGGATTTTGATCCCAATCTTGAACAATGAACATCCTCTAGGCCTATTACCTAGGATCGTTTTAAGGGACATCAAGTGACCACTTAGATGAACGTTGATGAACGTTATTGCTTGATGACATAAACTTGATGAGTATCCGCTAGTCCCTACCCATTATATCCACACCAAAGTTGTAGGCAGATAGACGAAGATCAAAAAGGGTCTTACTACTTTAGTATCAATAGATTATAATTGCATTACTATTTCACCTCGCGCTTATGAAAGTGAAATGAAATATTTACAGACTAACAGATTGTAATTCCGAATTGTATTTCTAGAAAGGCATTTCACAAGAAGTGATGAAGGAAGGGGGCGGTCGACCGCTTGCCGTAGTCACAATCTTCATTTGAGGAGATCCTCCGCCGGTGTAAATCAACAATCAAAAAGACTCTAAACCAAGGGTAATTTTATTGACGAAAGTAAACGCACACACCACACGTATGAAATCACTGTATCTTAACAAGAACTGACGGTTTTTAAAAACTGTAATTTCACAGACTTTTCTTCTTTTGAACGTGAAATAGACATTATTACAGAATATTTTCAGCATAAATATGCACTAAAACAAGGACACAATAATGCTTTGCAGTGAACGATGACAGAATAACAGCAAACAAAATATTAATTAAACATGATTTTGCAAAAAAAAAAATATAAAAATAATCATCTTCATATTTGCCATTTTTTAAAAGGGGCTTGGAGAGTTGTATAGATGTTTTCCGGCTATTTTATACTTTTAGTGTTATGTACTAGCCAAGAGGGATAGCATGGCTACCTAACATTTTGATTTTGTTCGATTTCTAAAGAAATAATCGAAAGAACATCCAAGTGAACACGGTTTTATTTCTTCGAATATGATGCATTACCACAAAAAGCTTTCATAAAAAAAAAACTAAAAATCACTCAATAAAGAAAACTAAATAGAACAAAACAAAATAATGCCTTTCATAAATCATTGTGCAAAGCTGTATTTAATTGTTTTTTTTGCCGTGGTAACCTCTATGGTCCAAGAAAACGAGGATACGGCAGTTTGAGATGTCCTACTTTCATGACCGAAAAAGGTTCTCAAATGGCACATTCCTCAAAGAAATATATTGTCTTATAGATTAATATAAACAAACTGCATTTTATTGATTTTCACAGTACATATAACCTCATTAATAACTTTGGGACAGTGTGTACACTGTAAAAATAAGTGTTTATGTTTGTAACATTATAAACACCTAGACGCGTTTAACGAAAAACAAATACAAACTACAATTTTGGTCAAAAGTGGTATTTTCTTGGACACTGCTCTATAATTACTAAAAAGCATTGAAATTGTGAATTTCTTAACGTGAAAAGCCTTAAACGTTTTAAAACAATATTAACTAAGTGTTTAGAACTAACAATAAAACCACGTTTTGTGTTTATTGAACACTATAGTTTTAAAGCTTCTAGAATTGCTTGGTGTTATGGTTTAACTTCTAACACCTTGGTGTTTAGTTTCCTACAAACGGTGGCAAATGTATAGGGGTTTAAACGCGTTAAGACGTTCATGTTAAAAATGTCCATGCTCTGATTTAAAAATGGGAAAAACGAGTAGAATTCCTTGCTTTTTAGCGATTTATAGGAGCAGTGGTTTACGAAAATACCCACCTTTTGACCAAAAAGTTGGTATTTTTTATTTTGTTGTTTCGGTAATTAACGCTCTAGGTGTTAATAACGTGTTACAAAACTAAACACTTAATTTTTACAGTGTTATAATTGGATCATATGAAAATAAATGATAAAAATATCATTCAATCTTCCTTTAGGAATTCAGGCTATTCAGGGCGTAACCAGCGGGGGGGGGGGGGGCAGGGGGCGCCAGCCCCCCCCCCCAAACAGAACATTGCCCCCCCCCCGCCAGCCCCCCACCCAAAGAACTGAAGTTTTGTACTATGGAGAAGGACCAAAATTTCCCCTAAAAATGTCTCGGCACCCCTTCATGCCCCCCCCCCCCCTTTGCAAAGGTCTGGTTACGCACTGAGGCACTATTGTCGGAGGTATGGCGACAATTCTCTCTTGAGGTCATCCCAAATTCACATAGGTTATTCTTATGGAAAGACACTGTCAGTGATTTGAAAAATATTTAAGTGTGCATGAGTGGCTGAAAAGTGAAGGACAGGTCTGTATAATTCTCATGAGTTACTTTTACCAAAAGAATAATTGCCTAAAGGGAAGAGGGCGGCGGCGGGTATGACTAAGATTTCCGATGGTCTTGTTGGGCTGCTTTGGTTTTGTCGTTGCGGGGTGTGTTGGGAGCCTGGCTTGATATGTGCATGCAGAAGTTGGATTTCGTGATTTTTTTTTGTTTTTTCTGTTTTCGCAAATCAATGATGGTGCCATTAATTATAAAGACTGTTGTTTGATCTTTATGGATTTGGTGACAGAATAATTACCAATAAGTGATATGGGGGTATATCACAGAGGTCAAGTTTGGCTTTTCTATTTCCAAGAGGCGAAACCAAGTGAAGGGGAGTGGCAAAACTTTTTATAAAAAAATTATTATTGCACGACATATGGGCAGTTAATATTGGTTGATATTCAAGATCTTCACTGTTCTACTTTAAAGGTTATGTGAAGTTTAAAACTATCACCTGGCCCAAATCACTGCATTCATGATATAGCAAAATATATCTACGCGGTTATTTTTGTGCCCTTTTAAAGGTCTAATTACTTGAGATCAAGCCTAATAAGTTTGGTACCACTTCTTGCCTCACTTTTTTATTTTTTATGTCAGTGGCGGTAATTGTAGAATGAAAAAATTTCTCAACCCTTTGCATATGCTTGATCTGTGTAAGTTATGTCTTGTCTTGTTAATTGTTGTCAAGCTATGGTTGAATGTATCCTATCTTCCTAATTTTGTTATGTAATGAAATTAGTTCCTGCGGATGGGGATTCCGGAACATGGGCATGGGTGGGGGTTTGTTTTTGTATGTTTTTTTTTTCCAAATTTTAGTCCGTAAATGTTTGGTGCTTTTTGCGATGTGTTTTCCTATAAACTATTATGTAGATCCATGCCTGGCCTTGAATGGCCGTCAGGGGAACTAAATGCTAATTGCATTATATTTTTGTGTATTGATATATATAATAGATTATTGTATTTTTGTAAATGAAGATTGGGTGTGTTAGAATCATAAATAAAAAAGTGAAAAAAAAAGTGTTAGTACTAAAATGAAAACGTTTTGTGTTTATTTTGAAACCACATAGGTAAGCTTCTAAATTGCCTTGGGTGTTATTGGGTGTTGAACTTCTAAACACCTTGGTGTTAGGCTTCCTAAACGGCTGGCAAATGTATTGTGTTAAAAGGTTAAGGCGTTCATGTTAAAAAATTGTCATTGCTCGGATTTTAAAAATGGGAAAAAACGATGTGAATTTCAGCTTTTTAGCGATGTAAGGAGCAGGGTGTACGAATAATAACCCACCTTTTGACCAAAAAGTGGTATTTTGATTTGTTGTTTCGTTCAAACGCGTATAGGTGTTAATAACTGTTACAAAACCTAAACACTAATTTTTACAGGGTTTAATTGGATCGATATAGAAAATAAATGATAAAACTATCATTCACTCTTCCTTATGCATTCAGGTATTCAGGGCGTAACCAGGCGGGGGGGGGGGGGCAGGGGGCGCCAGACACCCCCCCCCCCCAAAACAGAACTCTTGCCCCCCCGCCAGCCCCCCCCCCCAATGAACTGAAGTTTTGTAATTGGAGAAGGACCCAAATTTTCCTAAAAAGGCCTCGGACCCTTCAGGCCCCCCACCCCCCCCCATTTGGCAAAGGTCTCGGTTACGCCCAATGAGGGCTATTGTCAATTTATTGAAAGCCAAATGGGCGATGATTTGTAATTAACAAGCAAAGTGAACACTTCGCAAACCTGATTCCTTTTGCAGTTTATGTTTCTTGGGTTCGATCACTACTATCAATCATTCGTTCATAAATCTAGGCAAATAAAACATTTCTGACTATTCAAATCTACGCATTAAACCTCAATTTATAAGATATTTCCTTTACACTGTAAAATCTATATCTTTTCCACAAAAGTATTCAGCTAATGTCAGCAAGCTGACGCTGTGCATGCTTACATTCCTAATTTTTCATGTTGTAGCACCTAGCATTTGAAGAGCATAGTTCTTGATACACATCTTAGAAGCAAACCGCGGAAGAAACTGTACATACAACATTCTCTGTATTTGAAGCACAACTGGAAGTCCTTGAAAGCATAACTGAATGTCAGGTTTATCTGCATAAATTTCCATTAAACGCTGATGTAAAATACTTTGAAAAGCCAAATTTATACCAGCACATTTTTGAAGAGCGCCCCCAGTTTTTAAAATTTGACATATTGGAAGTAGTGTTGGTTATGTCTAGTTAAAAACTACGGTATATCCAATTTCCACCCACTCTGCGAATGGTACCATGCTCAAAAGTGTGTATTGTCATAAACGAAGCGAGTTTGTAATTAGAATCGGCATATACGCATGTTAATGTACGGCGGAGCTGGAAACGGTCAAATGCTTGAGTTACATGAACCCCACTAAACAACCAAATGGATGAGCTAGACATACTTGGCGCAATTTCCCAGCTAAATATCGTATTAATGGACGTTAAATCCACCGTTGAATTATTATCGGGATCCCTGAAATAATATTCTAATTATTAAAAATTCTCTTTTGCGATACATGACGTTTGAGCTTTACCATTCCCACGTGCATGTATAATTTACTAGAAATACCTAAATTAAAAAAAAGAAAAAAATCGAATTTTGGGTGGGGGGAAATTAAGGCGCAATTAATAAAAGTGCTGGGTTATTAACCTACCCACAAAAAGGCGGGTGGTTCCCACGGAACGTTCCTCCGGTGCACTTAAAACGCCAAAATATTCAGGGAATCGTTTTCTCACCTTTCCTGTTCATTTGCGAAAAGTGAAGTAGCACCTTCTACCGGTTGCCATCCCAAAAAAACCAATTGTATTTTCGCCTATTTTCTGGAAAATGGCATTTGCCGACTTGCGAAGACGTCATTTTTGACGCCAGACGAGGTAGGTTGGCGACGTATTTTTTATCAATAGGACAGAATCGGACCATAGGTAGTCACTATCAGAATCATAAGCCTCGGGTGCTTTGTAACGAATTGCCGAGGGGATTAAAGGTCACGAGGGTTAAAGGTAAGGCGGTACGATAGAACTATTCACAGAGTTTCTGGACAATTGCGCGATCTTATAATTTTTATTGAGGGAGAACCTTATGGCCGGAGGAAATGGGTCCCATTAGAGGCACACGAGGTGATTACTTCGGCCCACCTCCAAACAGTTAGGAAAAATTACCCATAGTAGGTAAAAATTAACACATTGAAGTATAGACAGTTTAACTCCAATCATATTTGAAGCCAAAACAGATTATTCAAAATCTACTTTATTTTTTTTATACAAATTTATTGATATGTGAGTTTTTGTTATGTTTTCTGTACATTTTCTACACAGGACAACGGGTTCTTTGGTAAAGTCTGTTTTGCTGGTGGTAAAAAGGTTGAGCGTTTCGATGAATATGAAACAGTAAAGCAGTGAATAAAATTATTTGGAGTTCTAAATTAAATTATATATAAACGACACACAAATTACTGCTAGGCATTAAGTGAAGGCAATGAAGATAATTATGAAGAAGAGTTAAAACACACTGGCTAAAAGTATTGCAAATGCAGAAAAACAATTTACATTCAAAATTCATTTTAGATTGTACCAGGAGTTTTGACTACACATACAGAAATATTGTCAAGTTATGATTTTAAACAATGCTATTTCCTGAATTAAATAGTGTGAAAAAGTTTGATTTGATTGTCATGTTCGCCTTAAAGGAGCTGGCTAATAGTAATTGCCGTTGTACTCAGAAGAAATACAGAAAACAGGACGCCAAAAATGATGCAAAATAATTTATTGATTATGTAGGTGCGGTCATTTGGAGCGAGAGCAATATTTCTCAGTGGATTTATCTCTATGAAGGTTAAGGAACAAATTAGCAGGGGTGCCCCTCCTGAAAGCGTGGCGGAATAAAGTGAAGGGGGGGAAAGTCCATTAATACAGGGGCAAAAATTAAAATGATTGGATTGCTGTAAAAGGTACCAATGGTTTGTCTGTCACAAGGATTAAAAAAGGTATAGTTTGTAACTCTTAAACAACGTAGGTTATGAGATCTAGACAAAAAATGGTAAATGTCAAAGTTCAGCACGAAAGGTTAAACCTGAAATATTGCCTCCATGTCTTTAAACAATGGGCTCAATATTAATCTTTCCTCAAAAGACTGCACCAAGCACATTTTAGAGTCAATTCAATCTGACAAACCTTGGATGACTAGCTATGTTAAGAGCTTAATCAGTGAGCAGACAACAAGTTTTCCACCGCGAAGGACGGTCCAGGCAGATGGAAACGCTGCGTAACAAAGTCGTCGCGAGATTTAGAGCAAGAAGAGCATTATAAATTCCAGGGTGCAACGTCAAAAAAGGCCAAACCCGGGTGAATGGTTAAACAGATTAAAACTCCTGGACAAAACTTAGGTACACTGAAACAATTATTTCAACCTCACGGGTATTGATGTAAATGACTTTGAGAGTGTTGCTAATAGTATTAATGATATTTTTGACTCAGTACCAAGGATCTGACCATTGATACTACTAAGCTTCCGGCATATCTGCTGATTTTTACAACATGCCCTATTGTAGAAGAGTTCGAGGTTTTCAGATGTTAAATAAAGTTAAGGTGGGGAAAGCAGGGGGGCCTGATGTACTTGCAAGGTGATAAAGAGTTCTCTTAGAATTGAGGAGCCACTTA